>JAMKQA010057204.1:0-12852 GCA_024699735.1 Posidonia australis
ATATCATGATGCATGGTGAATGGATTTTAGTTTTGTTTGTTGGGTTTTGGAGTAGACTCGAGGGTCTACACCATATGTTTTATGCAAGATTTTTGGTGTTTGTTTAGGGGGTCCGATCGGAGGTCCCAGTTGGGGCGATTTCGGACGATAAGGTTTGGACCGTTTTCTAATTTTGCAGTATTCGACATACCGAATGGAAACGGCATACCGAATTAGGGGATTTCGGTATACCGATTCCGCTCGCATACCGTTTTTCTGTCAGTTTAGGTCCTCTGGTCGAGTTTCGGTCATCCGTTTTTGGACACTGTACCGAATTTAGCCTGAGTGTTGACCGTTGACCAGATTCGGTCGACCGATCCTAATCGGCCTACCAAACCAAGGGTTTTCGGCATATCGAACTTGATTTCGGCATGCCGATTCTGGGCCCAAATGAGTTTGCAAGTGTGTTCTTCGATGGCTTTCTGGAATGCCGTGTTTTGTCCCTTTGAGATGGGATTGTAGGCTGTCAGTGGTGGTCCCTTGAGACACCTGATGCACCATTTTGCCGAGGTTTTGGAAGAATTTTCAAGAGATATGAAAATGGTTTGGAAAATGGATTTTAAGGAAATAGTTGGCCTATTTTGGAAAGTGTTTTTCCTAGTTTTCTGTGTGCGGGGCGAGACAGTGTGGGACCGTGTCGTCAGGACCAGGGAATGTGATGACATTCTCAGGTGGTCGGGCAGGACTCCCTGGTTGAGGTTGGGGGCCGAGATACCTGAGGATGAGGGGCGTCAGGTCCTACAGGTATGAGACTCCTTGACTGTCATCTCAAGGCTAGGGTTGTGGTCCACGGGTTGAGGTGTCTTGTGGCATGACGGGGAGGTATGATACTCCTACTGTCGCTGTGAGCACTGAGGCTCGGGTGTCGTCGGGTGTGGAGGTTTGATACTCCCCCCTGAGCACCGTGTGTGGAGGACGTCGTGAGGAGGCGTACCCTGTGGTGGCCAGTGCGGGTGGGACACGTGCCCCGTAGCTGGAATTGTCCTGAGAGACAAGACAATCTTCCCAAGGAGGGGTTGGCTTTCGAGGGTTCTCTAGATAGAGGAGAATCGTGGGACGATGAATGCTCCTGCACATGGTGGCTGTCACCGTGGCAGTGCAGAACCCTGGGGTCTCTCTTCAGTGGACTGCGTGTGGCCAGAGTTTGGTTGCCTGGAGCTAGGGTTCCTGACTCACTGTGTGTGGTTTTGTCCATTGAGGGCCTTTGCTTGTGGCTTTGGGGTAGTGGAGCCCTGGTTTGTGGTTTTGGCCAGTGTGGGCCTGATTTATGAGGTTTTGAGAAAATGATTTGCGAAATGAGTTTAAAAGGAAAATGATTATAGTTTTGCTTACCACGGTTTTCGTGGGGTGCGTACTGGGTGACTTTGGTCACTCATGCGTTTTCCTTGTGATTTTGGTTTGCAGGTGCAGACGTGCGATTGGTTTAGCGTAGTGCATATAGTCTGGAGTCTCCTAGCCGCACACACAGGTTCCTAGTAGTTTAATATTTACTGTTTAGCTTTAATTTTTCCCGTAATTTAATTTGTTTAAGTTATTGTGGAAAATTTGGGGCGTGACAGTTCATGATGCTCCTTTCACTGGGAATCAAATCGTCCATAATATGCTCAATGGACATTATAGGATTTGTTTCGACTTATGTCTTTTACCACCTCAAGTGTTTGTTCGACTATGTACTATCTTAAGAGGAAAAGGTCTGTTAAAAGATACATGGAATGTTAGTGTTGAAGAACAAATGAGGATATTTCTTGAAACTATTGTTCATGGACATAAAAATTGAACTATCCAAAGTCGATTGCAACATTCTGGTAAGACTATTAGTCGGTATGTCAATACTGTATTAGATACGATATGTATATGGGCTCCAAAAATCATTCGATCTAAAAAGAATATGGATGTAACCCCACAACATATTATAAATTATGCGGGTGGAAAATATTATCCGTTTTTTAAAGATTGAGTTAGGGCAACTGATGGCACCTATATTCATGCACTTCCTCCAAAAGAGCGACAATTAGCCTTTAGAAGTGGAAGGGATCCAAAGCATTACACACAAAATGTTCTTGCTGTGTGTGACTTCAATATGAGATTCACTTTCGTTTCTGCCAGTTGGGAGGGTACTGCACACGATTGTAAAATATTGAATCATGCAATTTATGAGCCGAACGACAATTTCCCATTTCCACCAAGGGGTATGCATATGATATTTCATTTTTATTTTTACACATTTGTTTATTTGTTGAATTGCTTACTTTACTCACATTCAATTAAATTAACACAGACAAACACTATGTAGTTGATGCTGGATATCCTAATAGGAAAGGCTTCTTATCTCCTTATCGTGGTACATGATACCATTTACCGGAGTATCAAGTTGTTGCTCCCCACAGAAGTGAGGAACAGTTTAACATGATGCATTCATTGTTGTAGAATGTCATAGAACGATGCTTTAGGGTTCTTAAGAAGCGTTGGAATATACTAAATTTAATGGCTCCTTATCTGTACCCAACACAAGTGAGGATCATCAATGCATTAATGGTCATACATAACTTTATCATAGAGCAAAGATTTGCTAATGAAATCCTAGAAGCCTTTGAACATGACGATTGTTATACCACTACTGAGGATTGTGATAATATGGACGGGACTGCAAATACATACGATAACACTGAAATGGCAGTAGTTCGCGATCATATTCAAGATCAAATAGTTTCTTCCCATGAGAGGCATTAAAATAAAAATGTTGTATTGATCCAGTTGTATTCCTACCATAGTGGATGATTTGTTTTATCAATAAAAAAATGTGTCTTGATCTTAGCAAATTGTATTTCCTTTTTCCTATTTACTGCATTGACACATCTTTCTTTGCATTTTGTTGTAACATATGTTATGATTTATAGTTATTTCTGCATGTTGAATAACTTTAATCTTTAATTACTGTATAGATTTGCAATAGACAATGGAACAAACTGATTTGCAAAAAGCAATTGTGCTTTCCTCGGTTGTTGAACCTCTTTACATGGAAGATTCTATTGATTTGACAACAAGTACATCAGGGAAGGGGAAAAATAAGCAAGCAAAAGAAAAGGACCCAAATAGGAAACAAAAGGCTTCATGGACTAATTATAGGGTGTCATGTTTCATTGACATTTGTTTAGAAGAAGTGGCTATAGGGAGCAAACCTTGTTCGATGTTAAACAAAGCAGGCTATGAAAATTTGGAGAGGAAGTTTAATGAAAGGACCAATGTATCCTACAACAAAATTCAACTGAAGAATCATTGGGATTCATTGAAAAAAGATTGAAAAAATTGGAAATTTCTGGAGAAATAGACAGGAAAAGGTTGGTCTGAAGAAAAGAAGACATTTTCTTTCATAGATGATCAATGGGTTGATTTTTCCAAAGTGAGTTTTTTTCTTTTGTTATTTTTAATTTAATTGGATTTAAATAGCAACTTCATATTATGTCATCCTATTCACAGAGATTTCCAAAGATTGAAAAGTTCAAAGATGGACCAAAACCCATGATCCATGTAGAAAAGTTGGATCGATTATTTGCAGGTTTTGTTGCCACGGGTGGAAATGTTTACATCCCAAGTGCTAGACCTCGTCCATGTGTTGACGTGGATGAAGAAATGATGGATATGATTAGTGGTTTTACTAGTTTTCTACAAGCTGGAATGGACAGAGTTAACTACGAAGGGTCTAGCTCAATTGGTTAAGAACTGCCTTCAAAAGACACACCACCAAGTTAAACAGCTACATCAATTTCAAACAAGAAACAAAAGATAACTGCAGCAACAAGGCTTGAGAGGGGTTTGATAGGAGTGGCAATGACATATGAGAAGAAGTGTGAGTTGATTACATCACAAAAACAAGAGCATGATAATTGTTTTATTGTGACACCAAGGCCTGATTATCCATTTTAATGGTAAACCATGTAATTAATTGTAATATTGCATAAATGGCTTATTAATGGATAATCTATAGTTTCTTGTAATTGTGAGGACTTGGTTGGCTTTCTGTGCACCTAGTTGTGATTTGAGACCAATGTGGGGTCAAGTTTGAGGATGCATAGTCGCCTTGGTTCGTGTGCCTGTCTTTTCTTTCTTCCTTTTTCTCCCTCCCTCACGAGCTTTTCCCCCCATCCTCTTCTTCTTCCTCCACCAGACCCGTGCTACCACAACCACGACTTGTGCCACCCCATCTCTTCCGACATGATGGGTGGTCGGCACCATGCGGGAAGAGGAGGAGATAAAGAGGAAGGAGGTGGCAGTGGGTGGAAGCTGCGAGAGAATAGAAGGAAGAGAGAAAGGGGTGCGCGAGCCAGAGGGAGAGGAGGAGAGCTGAGTCGTGGTCCGTTGATGGGGAGAAGCTTCGTCGGGGCTGTGCTAGAGTGCAGAGAGACTCGTCGGAGTTGGGGGAAGCTCACCGGAAGAGGTACGCGACCCTCCTTCTCCTCCGTTCTTCTCCTAAAGCATGACATGTTAAATGCATGAAAATGGTGTAAAATGCAAATAAAATCGTAGGAAAATAGTAGAATTGATGGGAATGTGTTGAATAGCATGAATATGTAGATATCATGCGGTTAGGAAGGAAATTGGTAGGATTACACGAAATTTAGGGATGTAAGCTACAGTAGATGTTAATGAACTTCACCCCTTTGTGATTTTCTTATGAACAGCACAGTGAATGGATTAATGGATGGTTTGGGGGGTTTTCAAGTAGACTCAAGGGTCTACACCCCATGTTTATTTGTGTTTTATGATACTTATTTAAGGGGTCCACCGGAGGCTCCCACTATCGGCAAACGAATGGTTGTTGGCAGGGGTCATGTACAGAACACGGGAGATTTGGCATGCCGAACTGGATTCGGCATACTAAATCCCTATCAGTTTGAATAGAGGTGTCCAGTTTCGGTCGACCGAAACCCATCGGTCGAACGAAACAGGAGGTTTTGGTATACCAAAAATATTTGATATACCGAATCAGTGGTTTTCGGTATACCGAATCTAAATTCGGTCTACCATTTTTATCCTCTATCCCATATGAATAAATGGGCATACATGATGGAAATAAAGGCTTTAATTGGACAATGAGTATGTATTAGTGGTGTTTTCCCCATGTGAATGTCATGGAGGAATATGGAACCCAAATAAGTGTATTTGGGAATAGTTTTTGGTTTAAAGCCCTAAAATTGAATTAAAGTGATTAAATGTGTGATTTTTGGGCATGAGTCCCAATTTATGATTTTAAAGCATGATTTTAAATGAATTGAGTTAAGACCCCAGTAGAGGGTCATGTGTTGCTTGGGACAAGTTCTTGCAACAAAAAGAATGAAACAAAAATGGTTTTGAAAAGGAAAACTTAAAGAGTTTTGAAAATTAAACACATGTAATGTTTTGAGGAATCACGAGGGTTAGTGTCGACAATGTGCTAGGAGTATGAGACTCCAATGAAACCAATTGTCAGATATGACTGTGGTTACCGAGTTTGAGACGGTGTAGGCTAAGCCTGGGTACATGGGCCTGGGTGTTTGCGTCACCGAGCTCGTGACCATGTAGGCTGGGCCTAGGAATATGAGTCCTAGGTGTCTGGGTCGCCGACGGTGTAGCCTGCGCCTGGGTTATGGAACCTAGTTATTCGGGTCACCGATGGGACGTCAGATAAAGACGTATCCCCATGCATTTATAAAAAGAAATTGAGGCCAGTGGACCGGAACAGTGTCCTCCTACACAAGGAACTTCACCACGACAGTGCAGGGAGGTAGGGGAAATGGTGTCCTCACCTACTACTTGTGTGCCTGGTTACCCCTGATCAAGGTAACATCAATAAGTAAAGTGGGAATGAAAAGAAAAGAATGTGATTTCAAGAAATGAAAAAGAAAAATGGTTTAGCTAGGATTGGACTTGTGAATGGTCCTAAAATCCTAGAAATGAATATGAATTGTGTTTTAACTAGTTACCATCCAATGTTTGTGATTTTGGTTTTGAGCCTGAGAGGCATTATGTTTTAGGCTGGATCTAGTCGAAAATGTGGATTTCTCAAAATATGAGAAAGGTTTTGAAAAAGTATAAAAGAGAAAGAAAAGATGAGTTTTGGGAAAATATGGTTTTGGAAACGAATTTCCAAATGTTTTAAAAAGAAAAGGAAAAAGTGAACTTTTGAGAAAAGCATAGTTTTGGGAGTAGATTCCCAAGTGATTTCAAAGGAAAAAAAAGGAAATAATGTTTTAAAAATTGGATTTTCAAAAGAAAACCAAGTTTTGTAAATTAAAAGTTGAATTTTTGGCACTTTTGCTAGATTTTTGTTGTTTGTGTGTTTGGGGCACGTACTGGGTGACTTAAATGTCACTCACGCGTGCTTTGCTTGGTTTTTAGGTGTAGATCGTGTGCAGGTGAGTTCCAGTGCTGGAGTTGGAGCTTCTAGCCGCACATTGTTTCTTAGAGGTGAGCCTAAGTTACAATTATTTAATTTTACTATAATTAGTGTAATTTTGCTTATGATACTGTGATTTGGTAGCATGCTCGGGAACCAAGGTGTTACAAAGTGGTATCATAACTAAGGTTATACCTAGTGCACCGGCTTGGTGATGTTCGGTCTAGTGGCTCCCTAGGACTGCACAATAGAGAGTCGTGCACCTGAATTTTTGGTTGTTGTGTTTTGTTGTGCTGGTAGGATGATGTCTCACCGAGGCCGCTGTCGTGGCATGGCCCCAGTGCCCAACTCTGAGACTAGAGAGGGAAGTGCATGGAGGGGTATGAGATGAGAGATTGGCGAGATGATGCGGGGTTTCGCCCGATCCTTTAGGGATGAGGAGAAGGGAGATCCGTGGATTAAGCAGTTCCTCCAGCTTGACACGCCAACTTTTGATGGGCACGGCACACCAGAGGAGTGTGAGGCTTGGTTCTTGAAGGTGGAGAAGATCCTAGAGGGGATCGAGTGTCCAGCGGAGAAGTGGGTCAGCATCGCAGCGTTTCAGCTTAAGGGTGCTACAGATCAGTGGTGGAGGACAGTGCGCCGCACCAAGTTTCCGAATGCGAACCTACTGATGATCTCTTGGGAGGAGTTCCGAGAGGCGTTCTATGAGAGGTTTTTCCCTGAGCATGAGAGGATAAGCTGAACCGAGAATTCAAGAACCTGAAGCAGGGGAACCAAACCGTGGTTGAGTATGAGTCGTCCTTCCTTCGGCTGGAGCAGTTCTCTCAGGCTGTAGTTTCCGAGAAGAACAAAGCCAAGAAGTTTATGGAAGGACTGAATCCTATGCTGAGATCTAGAGCTATGGGCTTCAGATGCCAAACTTTATCGGATGTTGTTGAGCTTGCAAGCCGCTATGAGGATGATCGTAGGCTATTCCAGGAAGAGTATCCTAAAAAGGAAAAGGGGTGAAAGTCTGTCTCTCAAGCTTCTGTCTCCCGACCCTCCGTTTCTCCACCGTCAGTGACTAGAGCGCCAAGTTCCGGGAGTTCTGGTTGCTCTGGGAAGAAGCGGAAGCAACGACCTACATCTGGTAAAGAAGAGAGTGTGGGTTTTAACCATGCAGGGTCTAGCAGCGGCCCACAGGTGGGACCATGCCACATCTATGGCAAGAAGGGGCATGTAGCGACGCAATGGTGGCACAGGTAGAGGAGCTTAGACAGTGTAGTATGCTACAACTGTGGGAAGTCCGGGCACTACTAGAAGGATTGTCCTAGTCAGCCAAAGCCAGCAGGAGATGCGCCACATCAGCCTACCAAGGGGAGAGTGTTCTCCATTGCTGCCCCAGATGCTCGTCCATCTGGAGATGTGGTAGAATGTGAGAACTAACACAGCTGTATGAGTTAAATCCTGTCCTGTAATAATGGATCCTATCTGTGATCAACCCTATCTTTTATTATGGTTATAATTATGGTTATGATGTGTTGATGATAGGATCTTTTCTTGTGACTGATCGGATGGCCTGAGTCTTGTTCGACTTTAGGAGTTCATTTTCTTTTGTCTCCGAGTCCTTTGCTTCTGAGATCGAGACCAGGCCAGCTAGATTGGCATTCCACTTGGATGTAGTCACCTCATTAGGAGAACACAGAGTAGCATGAAGGTATTTGAGACCAGTTGGTATACAGCTGAGGGACAAGAATTTTCAGGCCTGTTTGATCCTAATGGACATGCAGGATTATGATGTTATCTTGGGAATGGACTGGTTGGCACAGCATTCAGCCGTGATAGATTGTGCCAAGAGAAGAGTTCTGGCAGAGTGTCCAGGCCAAGGTTAATGTGTAGTACAAGATACCAGACTGGGTGAGCTCAGAAAAGTGATTTCTGCTATCAAGGCCAATCATCATTTGGCAAGAAGAAGTGTGGACTATTTGGCCTGTGTGACAGTTTCTACTTCGCCTGTGGTCGAGATTCAGGACTTGCCGGTGGTGCGGGAATATCCTAATGTTTTTCCAGAAGAATTACATGAAATGCCACTACACAGGGAAGTGGAGTTCGTGATTGATTTAGTGTTGGGATTAGGTCCTATTTTCAAGGCTCCGTATAGGATGGCACCTGCTGAATTAAGGGAGTTTAGGAATCAGCTGCAAGAACTAATGGATAAGGGATTCATTCGTCCCAGTGTTTCACCTTAGGGAGCACCGATTCTGTTCGTTAAGAAGAAGGATGGCTCACTTCGGCTCTGTATAGACTATCGGATGTTGAACTAGATCACTGTAAAGAACAAGTACCTGCTGCCCAGGATCGACAATTTGTTCGACCAGTTTCAGGGAGCATCGATGTTTTCCAAGATAGACTTAAGATCTGGATACCATCAATTAAGGATCAGTGAGCCAGATGTGCAGAAGACAGCTTTTCGCACCCGTTATGGACATTATGAGTTTTTAGTTATGCCATTCGGGTTGACAAATACTCTGGCTACTTTTATGGACCTGATGAATAGGGTGTTCAAGTCCTATTTGGATCAGTTTGTGGTCATCTTTGTGGATGAAGTTCTGGTGTATTCTCCAGATGTTCAGACTCATCGGAAGCATTTGAGGATCGTACTGGAGACTTTGAGGCAGCATCATCTTTATGCCAACTTCTCCAAGTGCGAGTTTTGGCTGGAGGAGGTATCCTTCCTTGGTCATATCATTTCAGGGGAAGGCATCAAAGTAGATTCAGTCAAAGTAGAGGCTGTGAGCAGTTGGGCTAGACCGAAGACAGTAACTGAGATTAGGAGTTTTCTCGGCCTGGCAGGATATTATAGGAGATTTATCCAAGATTTCTCCAAGATTGCTGCACCATTGACCAGACTGACCAGGAAGGAAGTGCACATTGCTTGGGATTGGCAATGCGAGGAGAGCTTCAATGAGTTGAAGGCTCGTCTGGTGTTAGCCCCAGTTTTGACCTTACCCTCTGGGAGTGGAGGTTTCATAGACTACAGTGATGCCTGTGGTACTACTTTGTGGTGGCGTATGCCTCGCACCAGTTGAAAGATCATGAGAAGAATTATCCCACTCATGATTTAAAGATGGCAACTGTTGTGCTTGCCTTGAAGATTTGGAGGCATTATTTGTATGGCGAACAGTTTGAGGTGTACATAGATCATAAGAGTCTAAAGTACATCTTTAGTTAGAAGGATTTGAACCTGAGACAAGGGCGTTGGGTGGAGTATATCAAGGATTATGATTTCAGTTTGTCATACCACCTAGGGAAAGCAAATGTGGTTGCAGAAGTCCTAAGCAGGCGCACTCATGTCATAGCTAGCCTGATGATTCGCAAATGGAAATTGTTAAAGGGACTAGTGGAGTGCAGGCCTTGGAGACAGTCTTAGGGAACTGCCAAAGTGGTGTTGGCCAATTTGTCTGTTCGCCCGAGGATAATCGAGGCGATTGTCACAGCTTAGCAGCATGATTCTTTTGTGTCAGATATCTGGAGGAAGCTGGAAGCTGGTAATGCCCCTCACTTTTCAGTCGAGGTAGATGGTGGGTTGAGGTATAATCTGAGATTATATGTACCTCAAATAGAGGAAATTAAGAACAGCTTACTGGATGAAGCCCACCATTCCAGATACACCATACATCCAGGAAGCACCAAGATGTACAAAGACCTGAAGAGGAATTTCTGGTGGCCTGGGATGAAGAGAGAGATTGCTAAGTATGTGACGAAGTGTGCGACCTGCCAGATGGTGAAAATAGAGCACCAAAAGTCCAGAGGAACTTTGCAGCCTCTGCACGTGCTAGTGTGGAAATGGAAAAATGTGTCGATGGATTTTGTGTCGGGTTTGCCAAGGACCTGGAGAAAGAATGATACAGTTTGGGTGATAGTGGATCGTCGTACAAAATCAGCACATTTCTTGCCAATGAGGGTAAATCTTCCTTTGGCAAAGCCGGCAAAGTTGTATGTGGAAGAGATTGTGAGATTGCATGGTGTCCCAGTGTCTATTGTGTCTGACAGAGACACAAGGTTTACATCGAGGTTCTGGGGAACTCTGCAGGAGGATTTCGGCACGGTGCTGAACTTTAGTACAGCCTTCCACCCCCAAACGGATGTCCAGACAGAGAGGACCGTTCAGACACTAGAGGACATGTTGAGGGCCTGCGCCTTGGACTTTGGTGGTAGTTGGGAGGATCACTTACCTCTGATTGAGTTTGCATATAATAACAGTTGCCATGTGACTATTGGTATGGCACCATACGAGGCATTGTATGGCAAACCCTGCAGGACACCCACTTGTTGGAGTGAGGTGGGTGAGAGACAGTTAGTTGGGCCCGAGATCGTACAACAGTACTAGGGCAAGGTGGATCTAATCAAGAAGAGGTTGTTTTCTACATAGAGCTGGTAGAAGAGTTATGCTGATAGAAGGCGGAGACCTCTGGAATTCGAGGTAGGAGACTTCGTTTTCCTAAAGGTGTCACCAACCAAGGGTGTGATGCGGTTCAGGAAGAGAGGCAAATCGAGCCCAAGATACATCAGACCGTATCAGGTTATCAAGAGGGTTGGTGACGTGACTTACAGACTAGATCTGCCTCCAGAGTTGGCTGGTGTGCACAACACCTTCCATGTATCTATGTTGAGGAAGTGTTTGGCCGATGTGTCCCAGGTGATACCGATGCAGATCGTGTGTAGGCGAGTTCCAGTGTCGAAGTTAGAACTTCTAGCTGCACATTGTTTCCTAGAGATGAGTCATAGTTACAGTTATTTAATTTTACTGTAATTAGTGTAATTTTGCTTATGATACTGTGATTTGGTAGTGTGCCCGGGAACCGAGGTGTTATAGAGTGGTATCAGAGCTGAATGAGGACCTGTCTATGGTGGAAAATGCAGTTCAAATACTAGACATAAAAGAACAAGTCCTTAGGAATAAAGTGATTCTATTGGTATTAGTTCAATGGCAACAACATGGTGCAGCGGAAGCTACATAGGAGCGCGAGGTGGACATCCAGAGACAGTACCCTACTTGTTTTATTAGAGCTGAATTTCGAGGACAAAATTCTTTTAAGGGGGGTAGGATATGATACCTAGGCCTGATTATCCATTTTAATGGTAAACCATGTAATTAGTTGTAATATTGCATAAATGGTTTATTAATGGATAATCTGTTGTTTCTTGTGATTGTGAGAACTTGGTTGGCTTTCTATGCACCTAGTTGTGATTTGGGACCAATGTGGGGTCCAGTTTGAGGATGCACAAACACCTCTATTCGCATGCCTGTCTTTTCTTCTTTCTTTTCTTTCTTCCTTTTTCTCCCTCCCTCACGAGCTTTTCCCCCCATCCTCTTCTTCTTCCTCCACCAGACCCGTGCTACCATAGCCATGACCCGTGCCTCCCCATCTCTTCTGACATGATGGGTGGCCGGCGCCATGCGGGAGGAGGAGGAGATAAAGAGGAAGGAGGCAGTAGTGGGTTGAAGCTGTGAAAAAAAAGAAGGAAGAGAGAAAGGGGTGTGCGAACCAGAGGGAGAGGAGGAGAGCTGAGCCGTGGTCCATCGGTGGGGAGGAGCTTCGTCGGGGCTGCGCCGGAGTGCGAAGAGACTCGTCGGAGTTGGGGGAAGCTCGCTGGAAGAGGTACGCGACCCTCCTTCTCCTCCGTTCTTCTCCTAAAGCATGACATGTTAAATGCACGAAAATGGTATAAAATGCATGTAAAATCTTAGGAAAATAGTAGAATTACTGGGAATGTGTTGAATAGCATGAATATGTAGATATCATGCGGTTAGGATGGAAATTGGTAGGACTACACGAGATTTAGGGATGTAAGCTACAGTAGATGTTAATGAGCTTCACCCCTTTGCGATTTTAGTATGAATTGCATAGTGAATGGATTGATGGATGGTTTAGGAGGTTTTGAAGTAGACTCAAGGGTCTACTCCCCATGATTTATTTGTGTTTTATGATACTTGTTTAAGGGGTCCGTCAGAGGCTCCCACTTCCGGCAAACGAATGGTTGTTGGCAAGGGTCATGTACAGAACACGAGAGATTCGGCATGCCGAACTGGATTCGGTTTGAATAGAGGTGTCCGGTTTCGATCGACCGAAACAGGAGGTTTTGGCATACCAAAAATATTCGGTATACCAAATCAGTGGTTTTCGGTATACCGAATCTAAATTCGGTCTGCCATTTTTATCCCCTAGCCCATATGAATAAATGGACATAAATGATGGAAATAAAGGCTTTAATTGGACAATGAGTATGTGTTAGTGGTGTTTTCCCCATGTGAATGTCATGGAGGAATATGAACCCAAATAAGTGTATTTGGGGATAGTTTTGGGTTTAAAGCCCTAAAATTGAATTAAAGTGATTAAATGTGTGATTTTTGGGCATGAGTCCCAATTTATGATTTTAAAGCATGATTTTAAATG
>JAMKQA010057205.1:0-11473 GCA_024699735.1 Posidonia australis
GTTATTTTATTATTTTTCAGATTAATATGTAAATATTAATCTTTCAAATATTGTATTCCATTCCATTCCTGTTCTTATATACCAAACAATGGAATGGAATAAAAATATTCCATTCCATTCCATTCCACTATACAATTCCTTATGTACCAAACACAGGAATGGAATAAAAATATTCCATTCCATTCCATTCCAAATTCCATTCCAAAGTTCATTCCATTCCTCTCTATTTGCATTCCAGCGTATCAAACGCTACCTAAGGTTATAAGTTGTTTCCTTAAGTTAAGGCACAAGTGGTTTTTGTGATTTTGAGGAACCAAAAGGCCAACACTCTTGACCGACCTTCTAAGGATTTTAGGGTCGTAAGGTACTTACTTAGACTGAAGTTCGAGGGACTTAGAAACCAAGGGTGCAAACTAATAAGGATGTACTCTATGGTATTGTCCTAAGAAAGGACAGCTTGTCCAAAGAAGGTGAGCGAATTTCCCGAAGAGAGTTAACCTTACAAGGATCCTACCAAGAAGATAGGTCATCGAAACGAACTTGCTCCTCACAAGGTAACAAATTTCTAGCAGTTTAGTGTACTTTAGTAGTTGTTTGTGAACAAAGTTAGTTGCTTAACGTCGAAAAACACAACTCAATGTGATTTTTTACCTATGTGGCTCGAGGTTCTGTGGTTTTGGCCAAAGTGATCTTGAGTTTTCCGTCTATGTAGCGTTACGGCTTTTTGCCGAGTTTAGACTAATAAGGCCCGAGTTTTTATGACCATGGTTTTGGAAAATAAAATGGTTTGAACATGTGTCTTAAGCCGATTGATCCTTATCGGGTTTTTCCACGGTGTTTGCACGATTTTCCATAAGGTGTATGCTAAGTGACTCATCTTGAATCGATTTTTCGATCACTCATATATGTTTTTCTTGATTTTTCAATCACTCATACAAGTCAAATTTTTTACTACTAGTGTATATAGAAGGAATCACCTAGTCGTCCACTACAGATTCCTGGTAATTAGATACTTTATTAGCTTTTAAATATTTCTTTAAATTAAATATTTTATTGTATTTAATTTATTTAGACTAATGAATCTTAAGTGTAACGGCAGAGATCGTTACACCGCAACACGTAGTTGTTCCAAGATATACAATTGTAATATATTTAGTATTAACAATATTGTAGTAATATTATGACATTGACAGTCATATCATGAATTCCATTGATGGATATTATTGAATAAGTACTAACTAAAGAATTCTCTGAGACTGTTGAAGTTGTTGCTCATATTTTATTGGTAGTGGTGCATTATTGAAGATGAACTTTGTTGACAGGGAGAGTAAAAAGATGGATTTGTCCCCCATCCATTTGATTTATCGTAAAAACCACATCCAAAAGAATTATAATCATAGCAGTTTGTAAGAATACAAATACTCAAAAGTCAAGTGACTAAACTTCTCCTATTATGACTACTCCAAGAATTTAAATATTTTACTATGTTTCACGATATCTCTTCTATAATAATACGGTAAAGATTTAATTCTTGATGATTGTCAGACTCCATGATACTTGTCTTATATAGTATGCATGAATGCATCCTCTTTTATGAATGAACTAAGCGATCTTTTACTTTCTCCTTGTGGTTCTTCAATTACAAGTGGAATTCTATTATCACCACCACCACCACCTTCATCATCGCCTAATGGTTGTATGGAATCATCATCTGTCTCACCCCTTAAGCCTGAAGTTCTGCCATGAGAATGTTCATCTTTTACATTTACACCCATCTCATTAGCAATTATAGAGCTTAATCGACTACTTTCTTCATTTAATATTTTTTCCTTTTTTTTGCACCCACTCAAGTATAGGATCATCATCTTTTTTTCCCATCTCATATATATATAGAGAGAGAGAGAGTAATGATTTATTACATACTCCTTCAAAACTCAAAATTGCTTTTACACCTAAGAAAATCTATTTTTTGTTTTTTTTTTTTAATTCAAAAATTAAAAAGCCTTTAAACCCCCTCTCTCCTCTCAAACCCTACAACTGCTACCCCACCCCTACGCCCACCCATCTAAACCCCCCATGCCGACTCATCGTCCGCAACGCGTGCCCCACCGTAATCAATGAAGATGAAGCCAATCTCCACCACCACGACAACCCCAACATCCCTGACCTCATCCTCCACTACCTCCACCTCCTTCCACCAAAACCCAAACCTTGACCCCGACCCCATGTAGTCCTAGTGGAAGTTCTTCTCTAAGGCCCACTTCTACATTGGACCACATTCAACCGATGTCCTCCATTGTCTACTCTGATCACCCTACCGATGCCCTCCTTGACTCCCCAAACGCCTACTCTACCATCGTCGACTCTGATGTCCTCCATCATCGACTCTAACGTCCTCCATCATTGACTCTGATCACCCTACCTGTGCCCTCCTTGACTCCCCAAACGCCTGCTCTACCATCTCCCTCGCCTTCTCCCACCCTACCTTCAACTCTGGTGACAACCCCCTCTGCTAGTGGCTCTACGAGACCTACCAGTCCTCTAACCCCGACCTTTGCCTCATCATCCCCTCCTTCCCCTCCTCTCGAGGCTCTACCACACCCACATCATCTCCAACTCGTCTCCCTCTCTTGTTGGGTTTGAAGTCGTTCTCTTGTCGTACATTGTTGAGAAAAAGACGAGTGCCACAAAACTATTGCTGATATCGATTCTGGACCTCTCTCAGTCGTCGCTTTACCACATGTCGAGGCAAAATCTGGGTTCGACTAGCCATCGTTCCTTTTTCGACTTTGTAGTGTTCAAGATGAACTCCATGTAGAGGAAGAGGAGTGGATCAAGACCATTTAACTAAACTGAAAAACTATTTTATTCAATTCAGTAATACTAAACTATTTTAACTAAAAAAAATATTTTATATTCAGTTCAGTAATACTAAACTAAAAAATCATTATTGTTTAGTAATACTAAATTATTGATCAATGAAATGTTTTTAACCAAATGTAATTGTATTTATAAAATTATTTTTTATTTAATTCAATAATACTAAACTAAAATAAACATTTAGTAACACCAAACATTCAGTAATACAAAACTACTTTTTATTCAATTCAGTAATACTAAACTAAAATAAAAATTAAACATCACAAAATTACTACTAAAACATTAATACAAAAAATTAAAATTGCCATATTCACCTAAAATATTTAAATAAAAATAATACAAAAAAAAATAAAAAACATAATGCAATTCAAAAATGAAATTTATATTTTTTTTGGTAAGAAAGTAAACCTTCCCTGTTAAAAATGCCTTAATAACTAATGAAAACAATAATTTTATTTGAAAATTGACAAATAGAACCATAAGCAATAACTACCACACTCAAATGCAATTAAATAAATATTGAAAAAAAAATTCCTCCAAAAAGAAACTACTAATAGTGTTACTTCAAAATAAATGATTTTAAGTATATTTATTGAATTAAGATCTAACATTCTAGATCAATCTTCCCTTAAATAAGCTAATTTGAAGGAAAATGTAATTGATATCTTGCCTATATATATATATACACACACACACATATAGATAGATAAATATGCAAAATTAATTAGATCCAACTAACCTTTATCTTCTCTATATCTAAGAAACTTCATTCTCAATCTCATGTTATAATGTACAAATACTAAGTTATTCAATATTGATGTCCCTAATCTATTCCTTCTCTATGTATGAATGAGATTGAATGTGCTCTTTCTTTCGTAACTTGATGCTAATTTTGTTTGAGAGAGAATTCTTAATGTAATTTTTCTCATAATAGGAGCATCAATTACATTAAACACCCATCATTCACATGAAAAATAATATTTAATTATTATTAATCATATTACCATTTAAAATTTTCAGGTAAAAGAAATGATATTACAATCATTACTTGGAGTCATCATGTCATGAAAAACAATGTAGAGTAATCTCTAAAAGAGAGAAGTTAATCCCCGAAATATTTGATCTCATTTACTTAAACATCAACATTTGACTCCGACTTCCTAATCACAGTTATTAATGATACCATTAGATCAAAACAATTCTCGATATCATAAGTGTAGTGGAAGCAAGGATTCAAATAATATGCTACATTGAAAAGAAGTCATTCAACAATTGGAGTATAATGATGAAAAGTATAAATCGATATGAATTTTTCTTAAAATGCTTACCAATTTCATGCAAAACGATGAAGAAGCATTCTATTTTATCTTTCATCTATAATTTTTTTAAAGATCTTGGTGCTACATCATTTGCAACATCTTTTATCAAACGCATTGCCTTATATAAGAAGTTCATGGTAGATTTTTTTATCTCCATCTACCAAGTGAATTATTTTCAAAATTGGCTTCATAATATTTACTACTTTTATGACATCCTCTCAAAACAATGTATTATTAACTATTGCATTAATTCTCCTACCAATTAGATTATCACTTTTGTGGTACATGTACCACACTCAAAAATTAAACATATGCTTCAATCCATTTTTATTATCAAGTATATACTTTAAAGAGCAATGTAATTGGTGGTGAATCAAGTAACTCTAGAATAGATCAAAATCACCACCACAACACTCAAATGTCCTCATAAATGTCAATATGTACGAGTGATTGTAAATGAATTTGGTTATAACCCTTGTATCCCTTATTATCTTCTTTACCAACTTTGTCTTCCCAAAATCTTTAAGTATTAGATCAATACAATGAATTACACATAATGTCCAATAAATTCCATACTTAAATATGACTCTTTCACTAGTCTTGTTATAACTACTGCCAATATAATAACAATTTGAACTATATTTTCTTTTCCCACTTGCTTAATCACTTCATCTATTTGCTTGTAGATATACTTGTAATCTCTAATAACATCAAAAAAACATCAATAGACTTCAAGAAAATAACATGACCATCATAATAACCATAAAGTTGATGATTTATTCTCAAGTCACACTTGTCCAACTAATACACATGGTAGTCATCCCATAACTTGGCCATTGTCATTTTACACTATTAATGTAACTTTGTAACTCTTTCTTCTCTATCAAGTACTTGTTCATTATTTCATAACTTATTGGTGTTTTATCTCTAGTACCTTCTTTTTACAACAAGCATATGTTGTAAATAAAGTCCCTTGAGGCATTTAACAAGATAACATTAAAGAACATATACTTTGTTAGAACTTGACCAACCTTCTCTCTTGCATTTCTAAACAGGTATTTGATGGTCTTTTGCTTTGACTTCTCTTTTTTTATTGTAGCTAAATCAGAATTGTTACATCATAAACAATATGTTTTGAACATTCTAACAATACATTTACCTTTATCCTTATGTTAAGTATGAATACCACTGCCACTACTACTTCCACTTTAGGAAAGATACTACCAAAACCATGGAATCTTTGGAGTTAATCCTTGTTACAATCATTAGTTCTAACTCCATCCTTGACCTTTTGTATATTTCTCTCTTAATGATTTTCATAATCTCAAAGATATACCATGTCATCTTTTGAGTCTTATATGTTGATAAACTTATGCCTTTCATATTCTTCATTAAATAAAATCCTACCGAACTTTTCTTCTCAGATCTTCTTTTCACTTTTTTTCCCACTTTTGTGTCCTTTAGCAATGCCCTCATTTGATCACAAACCATAGAGGAATATGACTTGCATTTACTAACATTACTGTAACCTCCAACAAAGTATTGCTTCAATCTTGCTATACCCCCATCCATTATTTTCTTCTCACAATATCTACATTTAGTTTTTTGTCTATCTCCATCAACAAGATCTCCATGCAACCCACCAAGATTATCAGATTTAAGTAGAACACCTTCATCACAATCTCCACCACTTTGAGATCCATTAGAGCCACCAAGAAGACATTAAGACACCATGAAGCTGAAATAAAAAAAGTCACATGGAATCAATGAGATTTAGTTTCCTAACTCGTGACTTTACCAAAATGTCTCTATTTTTTTATTTTATTTCCAATTATTAGCTTTTTAAGTTTTTCATGATTTTTAAAATTTTATTTCCAATTTTTAGATTTTAAAATATCCCTTATTTTCTAAATTTTATTTCACATTATCATGATTTTATTAGCTTCTTAAATATTTATTGATATGTTAAATTTTTATTTGCAATTATTAGATTTTTTAAATTTCCCTATTTTTTAAAATTTTATTTTGAACTATCATGATTTTTATAAGTTTTTTAAATATTTACTGTTTTTTTTAATTTTATTTCGAATTATCACGATTTTATTACTAATTTTGTTAAAAATTTTACTAAACAAATACCAAAGATCAAGAACCTTAGATCTAAGTTTTCAAACAAAATAAGTATTTCATATTTTCATAGATCTTTATATAGGTTTTCACTTCTTGATATATGTTAGTGTATTTCATATTTCATATTAGATCTACTAAAGCTTATTTTATTTATATATATATATATATTAGAACTACATCTTAGATCTATCAATAAATATGTATATATGCTAGATTTAAAACTTATATATGGTAGATTTAGAACTTTGATCTTAGATCTCATGTATGTTAGATAATAAACTTATATATGTTATATTTAGGACTTAGATCTAACTGATATATATGTAGCATATACATATATGCAACATATACATAAAGTTACATTTAAAGTATATATTCTAGCATATATCTTATTGATTTAGGGTTGTGGTTGTCTTCGTCTTCTTGAGGGATGGCCATAGAATCAAACGCCGGTTTCGTGTTGGACTTCGGTCCGACAAAAATAGGAAACATGTCGAACATCGGTGGAAATGTTGATGGAAACACTGTAAATTTACGGAAGTCCGTGGATATGGTAAAAAAAACTTTGAATTTTGATTTGAAACTCTTGGATAAGCTAAAGTAAGTAATAATCTACATCTTAGACTACTTAAATCAACTTCCTCAATATGTATCACATGAAAATACAGTAGATAGACCTAATAGAAATATCCCGAAGTATAAATAATACATAAAAATGTTTAATAAATGTTTAAAAACAAAAAGACTCAAAACAATTACCTTATATATGCTTAATACCATGAAGAATGCCTTGGTTGATCAAAATATTCTTCCTGTACATCAGTCATATTGTGTTCTCAATGAATTTGTTGTCGAATTTGAGATTCTCTCCAGAACACGTAGTTGTTCCAAGATATATGATTATAATATGTCTGATATTCATTGATGAAGTAGTGGTATTGTAATATTGGCAGTTGAATTAAGAATCTCATTGGTGGATATTGAGGAATTATATATACTGATTGAGACTGTCGAGGGATATCAGAATAACTTGGAAGACGTTCAGGTGGTTGCTCTTCATATTGTGTTGAAGAATGTGCATAATGAAATAATGAATCCATATCCCATCCAGTTTGTTCGCTTGGAGCATAAGAAGATGTAGTTCTTGTCCAATCACTTTGAGTACTATAGTCTGTTTGTCCAACAGAACCACCTCCATAAGAACTATAATTATAAGGATCTTTAGGATCATGAATACTCAAAGAGTCAAGTGAGTCTAACAAATATCCTATTATATGACTGCTCCAAGAATCTTCATCTAGTTGTTGATCACGACGACCCTGTCGTCGATAATAAATTTCTGACCAGCCTCCATGATCCTCATCTTATATAGCATGTGTAAAGGCATCCTCCCCTGTAAATGGACTAAATGGTCTTTGTGTCTCTCTCTGTTCTTGTGACTCTTCTGTTGCAGGTGGGATTACATCTCTAATGCCACCATCATCGTCGTTTGGTGGTTATGTGCCATCATCATCATCTGTGCTACTATCACCCCCTACGCCTGGAATATGTCCACGAGAGTGTCCTGATGAGCTCATGTATTACTCTACATCAATGCCCATTTCACTAGCAATTCTAGAAGATAGTCTACCTTCTTCTTCATCTAAAACTGGTTCTCCATCTTCTTGCAACCACTGATGGTCTACCTTCGTTATAAATATATGCAAGATCTATTGGGTCCATGTAATCTTTTTCTTCTCCCTCTTTAATATGTTTTATTCTTAATCGCATGGTATAATATACAAATACCAAGTCATTCAACCTTACAGTGTCTAATCTGTTTCTTCTCTTTGTATGAATAAATTTGAATGTACTTCAATATCATTCACAACCAGATACTATTGCTTTTTGAGATAAAACCTTTACAGCAATATTCCTCAGATTTGGAGCAACTGTTCCATTTAACATTCACCATTCACCTGAAATATGATATTTATTTATTAATTATATTATGAAATAAAAGAAATGATATTAAAAATATTACTTGGAGTCATTGTGTCACGAGAACGTATCGTATGAGACTCTCCAAATGACATAAGTTCATCTCGAAAGTACTTCAATTCATTGAGAGCTTGTACTTGGACATTGACATTGGGCTCCAATTTTTTGATTACATCTTTAACAGATGCTAATAAATCAGTACGATTGTCAAGTTAATGACTATACTGGAACCGTGGATTCAAATAATATGCTACATTAACAAAAAGAACTTATTTAACAAATAATTTTATAATAAATGAAATATAATGATGAAAATTATGAATATTCATGTTAAAATGCTTACCAGCGTCATGTAGAGAATGAAGAAGCATGTTAGACCATTTGTCATCTACAATTTTGAGATATGTCTTAGATGATCTGTATGCTGCATCAGCTACAGCATCATTCATCAATCTCATTGCCTCATATAAGAAACACATGGTAGACTTCTTATCACCATCCACCAATTGAAAGACCTTTGAAACTGGTACCATAATATGTATAATCTTTCGACAATTCTCTTAAAAATGTACATTATTTATAATTGAATTTACTCTCCTACCAATTGAACTTTCACTCTCGTGGTATTTGTACCACTGTGGCGAATTAAACATATACTTCGATCCATTTCTTTTATCAATCATACTTTGAAGAACAATATAATTTGTTGCAGATCTGGTGACTCCTGCACGAATCAAATCACCACCACAACACTCGAGTGACCTCATTAAAGCTAGTAAAAAAGAATAGTTGTAAATGAAATTTGTTACAACCTTTGCATCTCTCACTGTCTTTTCCACCAACTTCGTCTTCCCAAAGTCCTTAAGTATTAAATCAATACAATAAGTTGCACATGGTGTCCAATATGTGTCATACTTTCTCATAATTCTGCAGCCAGCCTTTTTAAAATTACTTCCATTATCAGTCACAATCTGCACCACATTTGCTACTACCACTTGTTTAATGATTTCTTCGATTTACTTGTATATGTACTTGTAATCTCTGCAGAAGCATCAATAGACTTTAAGAAAATTGTACGACCATCACAATAAACCATGAAGTTGATGATCTATTTTCTTGTGGTACTTGTCCAACCATCACACATGATAGTTACCCCATAAACTGACCATTGCCATTTCAAACCATTAATATAAATTTCTAATTCTTCCTTCTCTACTTTAAGGTACTTGTTCATGATCTCATACTCAGTTGGTGCTTTTACTCCTGCACCTTCTTTTGCTGCAACATCAAGCATATATTGCAGATAAAGTCTCTTTGCTATTTTTACAAGGATAGCATTGAAGAACATGAATTTTGCTACATCTTGACCGATTTTTCTCTAACATTTCCAATCATGCTTTTGATTGTTTTCTGTTTTGAGGTTTCTTTTCTAACTGTAGCTGCATCTGGATTGTCGTATCTTTGACTATATGTTTTGGACATTCCAATAATGTCTTTACTTTTATCCTTTTGTGTCATATCACTACCACTGCCATTGTCACTTCCCTTGTAAGTTCGAATACTACCTGTCCTATGAAATCTTTCAATTTGTTCTTTATGCCATTCTCATTTCTAGACTCTATTACTGATCTTCTAAACATTTCTCTTTCCTCTAAAGTGTTACAGTCTACAGGATAAATCATATCATCATCTGAATTCGATATGGGAATAGCACCAGAAGTATCTTCATTGAAAAGAATCTTGTTGAGCATTTCTTCTCTTCTCTTTTTGTCACTTTTCTTTGCTTTAGTGTCCTTTAATAGCTCTCTTATTTAAGCAGAAACTACAGATAGACAGGATTTACACTTAGCTACATTACTATATCCACCAGCAATGTGTTATTTTAATTCCTCCACTCTTCATTTATTTGTCACAATATTTACATTGTGCTTTTTGTCTTATCATTGTCAATAGGATATCCATGCAACCAACCTGGATCCTCTGATTTAACAGCCCTAATAGCACTACGACCTCCACTACTTTCAGATCCTGAGAAATTCGACATTATGAAGGCTAAAAACGAACCGACGTTGTCATTAATTTAATGAAATAATGTATTCAAATATTTTCTGATTTTCTACATATTTTAGTGGTTTTTACAATCATTTCTGATTTTGTTTTTCAATTTTTCCTAATTTTTTAATTAATTATGAAATATTCTATTTTTTTTTAAATCATAAAGAATTACTAATTTATATAATTATATATCAAGTTATTAACATCAAGATTTAAAATAACAAAGAAATAACGTTACAAAAGAACTTTGATAAAATATCAAGTTATTACTGATTTTATAAAATTAAAATAAACAAAAGAAATAACATTACAAAAGATTTAAAATATCAAGTTACTACAGATTTTATAAAATTGAAATAAACATTATTTTTTAAACTTAAGAGTAACTATTGAAAAATTACAAAAGAAAATTTAAAATAATAAACACAACTCTGCTTATAATCACATGAGTTATAACTTATAAAATAATAAACAAAATTTTACACATGAATTATTAATAACATAACATAATATAACATTTTTATAACAAAACATAACATAAATTAATAACTATTATTAATAACATATAATAACATGAATTATAGAATACATTAATAACATAACTTAATAACTCATAACTATTATTAGTTATTAACATCAAGATTTAAAATAACAAAGAAATAACATTACAAAAGAACTCTGATAAAATATCAAATTATTACTGATTTTATAAAATTGAAATAAACAAAAGAAATAACAATACAAAAGATTTAAAATATCAAGTTATTACTGATTTTATAAAATTGAAATAAACAATATTTTTTAAACTTGAAAAGTAACTACTCAAAAATTACAAAAGAAAATTTAAAATAACAAACACAACTCCGTATATAATCACATGACTTATAACTTATAAAATAACAAATAAAATTTTACACATGAATTATTAATAACATAACATTTTTATAACATAACATAATTTAGTAACATAACATAACATAACATAAGTTAATAACTATTATTAATAACATATAATAACATGAATTATATAATAACTTAATAACTCATAACTTAATAACATAACTTAGTAACTCATAACTTAATAACTCATAACTATTATTAGTTATTAA
>JAMKQA010057206.1:0-11392 GCA_024699735.1 Posidonia australis
ATGACCCATCAACATGTTTCATTCTTAATGCACGATTTACATGATGTTTCTTGATCCTTTGCACTCACATCATGTTTTCAGTATTTTAGCTATGACATCTGCATCGTACTGTTTGCATATATCTTTGTAGCCTCTGTTCAGTTCTGGGCTGGGTTCTGGATTAGTAACAGTCTGAACTAGAACTGCCTGGGGTGCACCATTCTGGTGCACCTTCTAAGCGCACCAGACTGGCGCACCTAACCAGAGCACCAGTCTGGCGCATGCCTCTGCTGCACAAACTGGTCAGAGGGCATTTTGCATACATGTTTTCATGGATTTTCTCCTGATGGTTTCCACCGCGGTTTCTATTTTTATTGATCCTCTGGTATTCCATGATTATGTCCGATCGCTTTTATTACGGATTTGTGGGTTTTCTGCTCTGCTTTCTCGCTTTTATTACGGGGCATCAAACAAAGACGTATCCCCATGCATACATGAAAAAGAAATTAAGGCCGGTTGGCTGGGGCGGTGACATCCCACACGGGGAATTTCACCGCGGCAGTGCAGGAAGGTAGGGAAAGGATGTCCTCGCCTACTGCTTGTGTGCCTGATTACCCTTGATCAAGGTAACAACAGTAAAGAAAAGTGGAAATGAACAAAGAAAAAGAAATGTGATTTGGTCAGGATTGGACTTATGAAATAGTCCTAAAATCCTGAAATGGATTAATGATAATGTTTTACCAGTTACCAGCCTGTATTTATGATTTGGTTTGACCCCGAGAGGCATTGTGTTTTAGGCTAGATCTGGTTAGAAATGTGAATTTGAAAGTGTGATTTTGGGAAGAAATCCCAAGTATTGAAAAGGATATGTTTTGGAAAATGAATTCCAAAGGTTTTGAAAGAAAATGCAAATGTGTATTTTTGAAAGAGAATGTGGTTTTGGAATGAGTTTCCAAATGTTTTGAGAAAAGAAAAGAAACATGGTTTTTGAAAAAAAAGCATGAATTTGGGATTGAATTCCCAGGTAATTTCCAATAAAAAGAAAAGAAGATTTTCAAAAGAAAACCAAGGTTTGAAAATCAAAGAAATGAGTTTTATAGTTTTCTAGAGATTTTGTGGTTTGTGTGTTTGGGGCGCGTACTGGGTGACTCAGATGTCACTCATGCATGCTTGTTGGTTTTCAGGTGCAGACCGCGTGCAGCCGAGTTCTGATACAGGAGTTGGAGCTTTTAGCCACACATTGAGATCCTGAAGGTGAGCCTTAGTTACAGTTATTTAATGTTTCTATTGTTAGTGTAATTATGCTTATGATACTTGGATTTTGTAGTGTGCTCGGGATTGAGGCGTTATAGAGTGGTATCAGAGCTTAAGGTTACACCTAGAGCACCGTCTTGGTGTTGTCCGGTCTAGTGGCTCCATTGGACTGCACATTAAAGAGTCGTGCACATGAATTTTTTTATTGTTGTGTTTTGTTGTGCTGGCAGGAAGATGTCTCGCCAAGGCCGTAGTTGTGGCAAGACCCCTGTACCTAACTCCGAGACGGGGGAGGGTAGTGCATGGAGGGGGATGAGACGAGAATTTGGCGAGATGATGCGGGGTTTCGCCCAGTCCTTTGGCAACAGTAGCAAGGATGAGGCGAAGGGAGACCCGTGGATTAAGCAGTTCTACCAACTTGACGCGCCGACTTTTGATGGGCGCGCCACACCAGAGGAGTGTGAGGCCAGCTCAAAGGTGTTGCAGATCAGTGGTGGAGGACAGTGCGCCGCACCAAATTTCCGAATGCGGACCTGCTGATGTTCTCTTGGGAAGTGTTGCGAGAGGTATTCTATGAGAGGTTTTTCCCTAAGCATGAGAGGGATAAGCTGGACATAGAATTCAGGAACTTGAAGCAGAGTAGCCTATCTGTGGCTGAGTATGAGTCGTTCTTCCGTCGGCTGGAGTAGTTCTCTCAGGCTGTAATTTTTGAGAAGAATAGAGCCAAGAGGTTTGTGGAAGGACTGAACCCTGTGCTGAGATCCAGTGTTATTGGCTTCAGAAATGGATTAATGATGATGTTTTACCCTTTAGCAACCTGTATTTATGATTAGGTTTGAGCCCGAGAGGCATTGTGTTTTAGGCTGGATCTGGTCAGAAACGTGAATTTGAAAGTGTGATTTTGGGAAGAAATCCCAAGTATTGAAAAGGATATGTTTTGGAAAATGAATTCCAAAGGTTTTGAAAGAAAATGCAAAGGTGTGTTTTTGAAAGAGAATGTGGTTTCGGAATGAGTTTCCAAATGTTTTGAGAAAAGAAAAGAAACATGGTTTTTGAAAAAAAAGCATGAATTTGGGATTGAATTCCCATGTAATTTCCAATAATAAAAAAAGAGGATTTTCAAAAGAAAACAAAGGTTTGAAAATGAAAGAAATGAGTTTTATAGTTTTCCAGAGATTTTGTCGTTTGTGTGTTTGGGGCGCGTACTAGGTGACTCAGAAGTCACTCATACGTGCTTGTTGGTTTTCTGGTGCAGACCATGTACAACCGAGTTCCGGTGCAAGAGTTGGAGCTTCTAGCTGCACATTGAGATCCTGAAGGTGAGCCTTAGTTACAATTATTTAATGTTTCTGTAATTGGTGTAATTATGCTTATGATACTCGGATTTTGTAGCATGCCCGGGATCAAGGCGTTACAAAAACGCTTGGTGCGAATTGTTATCCAAACGATGGTAGAGTGCACATGCTCATAAAGAAGTGACATTCATTACATAGTGCCTCCTACAAAGCGACAACTACAGCAGAACATTGCAACGAGTCAAACATCCGATCTGGGGTATCGTTGGCACGTCACAAACACTTTGAATTCGTGATGGCATTGGGCATAGACAACAGATCACCAACTGTTTCAATCGATATTCCCCATTGTGGCGACGATCTAGGGTGCACTGGTACTTGAATAAGATCCCTATGGCGAACTTCTGTGGGCTAGACCAATTATCTGGGCCCCCTAGCTTTCTTCAATTCCTTTCTTTCAGCAACATCCTTAGCTTTCTGATACCAAGGGCATGTCAGCTACCTTTTGGTATTATTCTCCTGATATCAGTATTATGTCATTTGCCCTCTTAGAATCTTTCCTTTTGAACCATCACCGACTACCTCTCGGTTGGCGTGTTCGCTTTCTGGATTTCTGAACCATTACCGCCTGCTTCTAGGATGATGTGTTCGGTTGTCCTCCCTCTGAACTATCACCGACTGTCTCTCGGTTGGTGTGTTCGCTTTTCGGGTTTCTGAACCATCATCGACTGCCTCTCGGTTGGTGTGTTCGGTTGTCCTCTCTTTGAGCCGTCACCGACTGCCTCTCGGTTGGTGTATTCGTTTTTTGGATTTGCGAACCATCATCGACTGCTTTTCAGTTGATGTGCTCTGTTGTCCTCCCCTTGGACAGTCACTGACTACCTCTCGGTTGGCGTGTTCGCTTTTCGGATTTCCGAACCATCACCGCCTGCTTCTCGAATGATGTGTTCTGTTGTCCTCCCTCAGGACCGTCACCAACTGCCTCTCGGTTGGCGTGTTCGCTTTTCAGATTTTCGAACCATCACCGCCTGCTTCTTGGATGATGTGTTCGTTTGTCCTCTCTCTGGATTGTCACCGACTACCTCTCGGTTGGCGTGTTCACTTTTCGGATTTCTGAACCATCATCGACTGCTTCTAGGATGATGTGTTCGGTTGTCCTCCCTCTAGATTGTCACCGATTGCCTCTCGGTTGGCGTGTTCGCTTTTCGGATTTTTGAACCATAACCTCCTGCTTCTTGGTTGATGAGTTCGTTTATCCTCCTTCCGTACCATCACCGCCTGCTTCTTGGATGATGTGTTTGGTTTGTCCTCCCTTTGAGCAGTCACCGACTGCCTCTTGGTTGGCGTGTTCACTTTTCGGATTTCTGAACCATCACCAACTGCTTCTTGGATGATGTGTTCGGTTGTCCTCCCTTTGAATCATCACCAGATGCCTCTCGGTTGGCGTGTTCGCTTTTCGGATTTCCGAACCATCACCAACTGGTTCTTAGATGATGTGTTCGGTTGTCCTCCCTTTGGACAGCCACCGACTGCCTCTAATTTTCCGTGTTCACTTTTCGGATTTCCGACCATCACTGCCTGCTTCTCAGATGATGTGTTCGGTTGTCCTCCCTCTGAATTGCCACCGACTGCCTCTCGATTGGTGTGTTCGCTTTTTGGATTTCTGAACCATCACCGACTGCTTCTCGGATGATGTGTTCGGTTGTCCTCCCTTTGGACCGCCACCAACTGCCTCTCGATTCGCATGTTCGCTTTTCGGATTTCCAAGCCATCACCGCCGGCTTCTCGGATAATGTGTTCGGTTGTCCTCCCTCTGGACTGCACTGCCTCTCGTTTAGAATGTTTACTTTTCGGATTTCCAAACCATCACCGCCTGCTTCTCGGATGATGTGTTCAGTTGTCCTCTTTCTGAACCATCACTGACTACCTCTCGATTGGCATGTTCGCTTTTTGGATTTCTGAACCATCACCGACTGCTTCTCAGATGATGTGTTCGATTGTCCTCCCTTTGGACCGCCACCAACTGCCTCTCGGTTGGCGTGTTTGCTTTTCGGATTTCTGAGCCATCACCGCCTACTTCTCGGATGATGTGTTTGGTTATCCTCCCTCTGGACAGTCACCGACTGCCTCTCAGTTGGCGTGTTCATTTTCCGGATTCCCTCTAGAACATCACCGACTGCCTCTTAGTTGGCGTGTTCGCTTTTCGGATTTTCGAACCATCACCGCTTGCTTCTCGGATGAGTGTTTGGTTGTCCTCCCTCTGGACCAGCACCAACTGCCTCTCGGTTGGCCTGTTTGCTTTTCGGATTTCCGAACCATCACCGACTGCTTCTTGGATGATGTGTTCGGTTGTCCTCCCTTTGAACAGTCACCGACTGCCTCTCGGTTGGCGTGTTTGCTTTTCGGATTTCCAAAACATCACCGCCTGCTTCTCGGTTGATGTGTTCGGTAGTCCTCCCTCTGGACCGTCATCGACTGTCTCTTGGTTGGCGTGTTCGTTTTCCTGGTTTCCGAACCGTTATCGCCTGCTTCATTGATGATGTGTTTGTTTGTCCTTTTTCCGAACCATCACCGCCTACTTCTCGGATGATGTTTGGATGATTTGCTTTTCTACTTTGTCTTCTTTTACCAGGTGTTTTCTTTGGATATTTTGTCAACTCACCTTTGGGCTGGTATCCTGAACTACCCGGGCAATCCCTGTGATGCACGATGGATTCCCCACTCTTCTTGTTCCTTCCCTCCTTTTGGGTTGGTAGCCTGAACTACATGGATGAATTCCGTGACCAATCACTTTTTGGTTGGCAAGCACTGTGAGTCTTGTCCGGCGTTTTTTCTCGACTAGTGTGATAACCAATCATGTCTTTTAGGAGCTATTTGGTCGTCAACTTGTTGGCATTTGTCATTGATATTGTCTTCTGCGATGTTGGCTTCGACTGTGGTGTGCAGGGAGATAGGACAGGACTTCTGGTGCATTCATCAGTTGGTTGTTGTTGCCATTGATTAACACTTTCTTGCAGCTTCAAACAGGGCATCTTCGTCAACTCCGAGCGATGATGTCCTCCTTCTGGTCTCTTTTCCATGTAAGAAGGGGTGGGGTGTCTCCGTCAACTCATAGCATCGATCTTTGTTCCATTTGTCCTCCAACCTTGCTCAGGGAAAGGCATCTGTAGACACCCCAATATGCTTGCAAATGGACCAAACTTTAACAAGATTCTAAAAAACCCTAAAAAAACCAAATAAAACTCTAAAAAACAAAACAAAACCCTAAAAAGTCATAAAAACTCTAGGAAAACCTTAAAAACCCTAAAAACCATAGGAAAATCATAGAAAAACCCTAAAATACAAAACAAAACCATAAAACCATAGGACAACCCTAAAAACCTTAGGAAAACCCTAAAAACCCTAGAAAAACCCTAAGAAACTAAACAACACCATAAAACCCTAAATGAACCTTAAAATCTTGGTTAAACTCTAATCCAAACCTTAAACCCTAGGTTAAACCAAATTCAAAACCATAATCCAAACCCTAAAACCTAGGTCAAACTTTAAGTCAAACCTTAAACCATAAGTCAAACCCCAAACCTTAAAGTCAAACCTCAACAACCTAACTAACTTCCACTACATCCTAACTAATCTAACAAACTCATGTAACAACCAAAACAACTCTAACTACTTCCCACTTCACTCCAACCACCTTAACCACTTCCCACCTCTTCTTAACCATCGTAGCCACTTCCCACCTCTTCTTAACCACATTAACCACCTTCCACTCTAACCATAACAACCAACCAAGTCATTTGGAAGCCTATAAATAGCCCCATTTGCAAGTGAAAAAGAAATTTATGGAAATTTGAGAGAAGAGCTTCCCAAAGCTTTTCCTCCCAATCAAAGCAACTAGAGTGATCCAAGAGCATGGAGGAAGCTCGTGGAGGAGAGAAAGTGGAGTTTTTAGCCATCTCCGGCGAGCTCTGACAACCTTTAGTGAGCTCCGACGATCAACTCCACTGCCAGACCAAGTACGCCCTTTACAGACTTCCATTTATGTCCAAATTGCTCTCCTAGGTCTCCTTATATCTTCCTGGATCGATTCCAACAGAGCCAAAGGTCTCCTTTGGTCGAAATCGAGCTTCCAGGCCTCACCGGAGCAATTTTCTGGTGGCTTAGGTGGGGGCACGAATCCTCTGGTTGATTCGAGCCCTAGAGCATTAGGTCTTCCTCCCTTGGTTTCTCTCTTGCTTATCCAGCCCTCTACGCGTTGTTTCGCTGCCTCCTTGAGTCTCCACCAGAAGCTCGTCGGAATCGCGACGTGTCGCCATCGCCGAGGAAGAAGACTGTTCACAGTGACTGAACGCGCGCCTCCAGCCCTGCTATGCCTCTCCGAGCATCCAGAAACCTTCCACGGCACGCCCCAAGCACACCAGAGCCTTCAGAGTCGAGCCTCATGCCTGAATCACTCCTGCAACCATGCTCACCAAAGAAGAAGACGACGACAGGCGGAACCCAACATCGCGCGATCTTCCTCCATTTTGGTCACTGGAGCCCTGGATCACCGCGTCGCAGCCTCTAGAGCCCCTTTCTTCTCCGACAGTGTCACCGGAGCAACCCTGACGGTGAGGGAGGTGGGAGGCCCACTGCAGCCGTTGAATCCTCGATCCAGACCATTGGATCTCTCTTTCCCCACCTCTTCTTACTCCCCGTGAGTTTTGATCTTAGATCAGGCCATGGGATAGCCTGTGAGAGCTCCTCTGGCGGTTGTCGACGGCAGAGTTCCATCGTCGGCGGCCGTCGATTCTTTTTCTTAAAAAAAAGTTTTCTTTGATTAAATTTCTGAAACTTTTATTTTCTTACATTTAGGTCCTTTTTTTCTTACAAGTAGGCCCTTTTTTCTTATAATTAGGTCCTTGCATTTTTTTAAAATTGTTTGAATAAAGTTTGATTTGAAAATATTGCAATGTGACCCCTGTAAATTCTTGAAAATGTTTTCCAGGCTTAAAAGTTTGATATAAGACACTTAGACTTACTTTTCACACATTAAAGTCTAGCATTTTTGCATTTAAAACCTTGAAATTTGTTGAAATAATTCTGAATGCATATTTCTCTGATTAAATTGCATTTAAACCCTTGAGCTTCATTAAAATAACTCTGTATGCATTTTCCTTGTTTAATTTGCAAATTAAACCTTGGGAATTTAAATATTTGCTCAAATGTGACTTAAATTGCATTTTAGCCCCTGAATTTTATTGATTTCACACTGAATGCATGTTTTCTTGGGTAAATTTACATGTCAGCCCTTGAAACTTTCTATTTTCAAACATGGACTCTTTTTCTTGCATATTTTATCCTGAATTTCCACAGAATTGCATTAAATACATGTTTTGATGGCAAAATTGAGTTTTGACCCCTAGGAATCTTCAAATTGACCAAAAATACATAGTTTTGCACATTTGACCCCAGATTTCTTCAAAATTACATGAAATGTGTTTTGCTATTTATTTTTGATGATTTAGCATTAGAATTTCAATTTTCATTCAGAATTTGGGATTTTTGTACAAACGCCCCTAGAATTCACATTTTTACACTTTAACATGCATTTTGGCACATTTTGTTGCACTTTTTCATGCATATTTTCTTGTGATTTCTTCCTTACATTGTGCACTCATTTCTAACTCATTTCAAGCTTGGTTTTTCCATCGTTTCCCAGATTTCTTCTGATTTTCGCGTTTTCGATTTGATTTGGCTTTCCATCGCCCGAGGGTGTACATTAACAGGCTTAACAATGCCGACATTGTCTCGAATGAGGATTATTTTCCCTAATTTGATTTTCTCGGATTTCTTCGAGTTTCTGCTGATTTGCGTGATGCTTTCTGAGAGTTTCTCGATTTTCACGATTTTCCTCATAGCTCACGGACGTACAGTAAAGCTGCATTCTCAATGCCTACAATTGTCCCTCGGATTATCTTTTTTCCTTTTATTCTTTTCTCAACTTTGATTTGGCATGTTTTTCAGTCATCTTCATCATGTGCATTCAGAATAGGCATGCACACACCCAATAGACCATTTAGCAAGTAGGAAACCCAGAAAGACCAAGTTCCTCGGGCAGATGGAGGTGCCTAATCCCTTCCCCATGCATAATAAGAATCCTTACCCTTTCTCTGGCCCGCATTGATTTGTGCATTTCATCCATTAGGCACGGAGCATACATGTTTTCTTCATCTTGTTTTCTTCTTGGTTTTCTTTCGTGTTTGGTTTTTCCCGTCTTTCCATTAAAAGACTAGGTGGCAACTCCTTTCCTTGTCCTTTCTTATCCTTCCTTGGTGTTTCCGAGTGTAGTCTTCTTCTCCAGATTCACCATCTTCGTCATGACCGTTTCGAGACTCCTCGTGTGCTTCCATGCACTTATAAGGAGAGCCATGTAGGGTTCCCCCGACATGGTCACACATTGATTTTGATCTAGGCTACTTTGACCAAAGTTTTAAGGAGAGTTTCAAAGAAGAATTATTGTTGGTGGAGGAAGCCAATAAGTTAACCCAATGTAGAACCAACAGTAGGTATAATTCTCCTCCAAAGCCCATCACATCTAAGCCTAGACCCATTCCTAAGTCATCTATTGAGGTACCACCAGTATTGGAGCTTAAAGCTTTGCCTGAACATTTCATGTATACTTATTTAGGGCATGATCAAACCTTTCTTGTAGTCATTCCAGCCAATTTAGCTCATGATCAAGAAGAGGCATTGTTAACCGTCCTTAGTGAGAATAAGGAAGCCATAGGATGGACCATGGCTGATATCAAGGAAATTAGTCCAACAATTATGCAACATCAGATCCACTTGATAGAGGAAGCCCACCTCGCTAGAGACCCATAGAGACGGTTAAACCCTGTAATGAAGGAAGTGGTAAGGAAAGACAAATTGAAATGTCTTGATAATGGGGTCATCTATCCCATCTTTCATAGCTCATGGGTAAGTCCTGTTCAAGTAGTTCTAAAGAAAGATGGAATTACTGTAATCCAAAATGATGACAATGAGCTTGTTCCCACTCGCATCCAAACTGAATGGTGAGTCTGCATAGACTACAGGAAGCTTACTGCGGCAACTAGGAAAGACCACTTTCCTTTGTCATTTATTGACCAGATGTTAGAGTGGTTAGTCGGCCATTGTATTACTATTTTCTTGATGGATATTCTGGCTATAACCAAATTCCCATTGCTCCTAAGGACCAAGAGAAAACCACTTTCACATGCCCTTTTGGAACATTTGCCTATCGTTGCATGCCCTTAGAGCTATGCAATGCTCCAACTACTTTCCAAAGATGCATGGGGAGCATCTTCTTTGATATGGTGGAAAGATTTCTAGTGGATCCAAAGATGGAAAAGTCATCCATAAAGAATGGATGACTTTTCCATCTTTGGATCCACATTATCTGAATGCTTTTGTCATTTCGAGTTGGTGTTAAAAAGATGCATAGAAAAGAATTTGACACTTAATTGGGAAAAATGCCACTTCATAGTCCAACAAGACATTGTTTTGGGCCTTGTCATCTCAAAAAGAGGCATAGAGGTGGATAGGGCCAAGGTGGACCTTATTGCGAATCTTCCTCTACCAAAAACAGTTAAGGACATTAGGGCTTTCTTAGGACATGTAAGGTTTTATAGGAGATTTATTAAGGACTTTAGCAAGGTTACTAGGCCCTTAACCAATCTATCGTCCAAGGTTATTCCTTTTGACTTCACCCATGAATGCCTTAAGGCATTTATCATGTCCCAAATTTCCCGTAACAATTTAAACAAATTAAATTATAAGAAAATTAAAACTAAACAGAAGATATTAAACTACTAAGAACCTTTGTGTGCGGCTATGAGACTTTGGACTATATGCACTATGCTAACCCTTCTGCGTGCTTTCACCTACTGTTAGAAATAGTGCATTATTTTGATGATAACTTAAATCATTATAAATGCATATTTTCATAAATATGAAAAGATGAAAAAAATTATAAGTGTTTTCTGTATAGTTCTCAATTGTATACAAGTGTTTGTTCAAAGAAATAGAAACGACATACCGGAGACAAAATCGGCATACCGTTTCAGTGAAAAACGGTATGAACATCGGTGCTCCGCAAGATGAAAAGAAGAACTGAAAACGGCATACTGAAGATTAAGCGGCATACCGTTTCAGTAAAAATGGAATAAGCATCGGAACTCCGGAGCAGATGAGAATATTAAGACAAAGCTAAACAACGGCATACCGTAATAAAACGACATACCGTTTCAGAAGAAAACGGGATACCGTAGGATTTTTGGCATACCGTTTTGCTCGTGGATTGCAGATTGAAGATCTTTTTTGGCATACCGAGGCCAAAATGGCATACCGTTGGATTAGCTGTTTACGACCGTTTTATAGTCGTTAGACACATCTCGAGGCGATCCTACAGCTATAAATAGGACCCGTACAAGGACTGTAAAAGACACCATTGAGAAATACTTGTAATACTGTCTTTTGTTTTCATTTTCATTCTCCTCTCGAGATTTCATTGTGTAATCATTGTTGTAATCGATCTCTGTGAGAGGGAAAATTCTGACATCTGTAAAAGCAACAAAGCAAAGGGCTCTAGCTTCTCGAGGATAGAGAAGTGGGAAGAGCAAGGTAGCAGTTGGTGGTGTAGCAAACAAGTAAGCCCGTTTACTTTATTTTAATACGGGAAAAATCTCAAGAGGGTCTTGAAGAGTGGACTAGGTGGGGTTGCCGAACCACTATAAATTCTCTATGTATATCAATTTCTCTCATCCTCTTCTTGTATGTTTACTAGTTGCATAAGTAGAAAATCTTGATTAAATTTAGTTAATAGTATTCATTGTATGCAATTA
>JAMKQA010057207.1:0-12143 GCA_024699735.1 Posidonia australis
GTTAGCAGACATCCAGCCTTCCCATCTGCATCACATGCATTCATCCTTTTATGGTTTTCTTCGCCTTTCCCATAAAAGACTAGGTGGCGACTCCATTTTCTTTTTCTTTTATCCTTGCGCCTTCGCCATCTCGGCATGGCTGTGATCCCTTTCCCGCCTCCCTTCCGGGTCCGGCATGGTCACACTAATAAAACGCGAAACCCTAACTGGAGGCTCCAATCGTCCTCCTTATCCCGTTCTCTGCCTCCTTCTCCTCCAAGCTCCAGTCGTCCTCCTCTGCCTTCCTCTTAGTAGTCCGACGGTCCTTCCAGGCTTCAATCGTCCTCCTCCTCTGACTCTGTCCCGATCGCTTTCCTCCAGTCCTCCTTGATTGGCGATCGCTCGATGGGCAGTGGTTCTCCTCCACGATCGGCGATCGCTCTCCTCTGGCGTAGTCCCGATCACTCTCCTCCAAGCTCCAGTCCTCGATCACTCTCCTCTCGGACCCAGTGGGTGGTGACTCTCCAGTCTCCTCCTCTCCTCAGATAGTCAGGCTCCCCTACAGGTAGTCAGGCTCTCCTCAGACCAGGTTCCTCAATCTTTGTAGGCTGTAGCCAGGTTCCTCAATCTTGCAAGTTTAGAGTGAATATCTATTATGTGGTTCTGGACTCTGATTCTCTGAATGACCATTACTAAAATATGTCATTGATTAACTAATTGCCCAGCTCTACATTGCTTAGTTTAGCTGGTGAGACAACTTATAATGTTAAAAATAAATTTATGAAGAATCCATAGATTATTTCAATTATTCCAAAATACACATGAATCAGTTCATGCTAGTTCTCGATTATGGAGTCGTATTAAATATGTTTGGCTCAAATATGTTTGGCTCAGATTATATGTTTTATGTTTGGCTCAGATTGTTTGCATTTTCTAAGAGCAATGCTAACTGGCCTCATTTTCATGTTTTATGTTTGACTCAGATTACATGTTTCTCTGATTCTTTTAGTTCTAAACATTTTTATGTATTAACATTTTACTAGTCATGAATCATGATTGATTCTTTCCTCTCTTTCATGTTTTACCAGTCATTCTTTTAGTTCTAAGCATTCTTCCTTAAATAGTATAACCATGTTTCTCTTTGTCATGATTGATTTTTAAATTTTAATTACTTATTATCAACATTTTAGCAATCCTAAGTTTTCATCACTGAATTACTCTTTCTTTTAAGTAACATGAATTCAAGTTTTGAAGTTATCATAGCAATTTTTTAAATTTAGTTTTACTGAACTTTACATTTGAATTTTGAACACTACAGTAGTTTGATGTTTATAGTTGATGGTGCTATTTGGTTTGTTATTTGTTATTCATTTGGCTTCTTTTTTTTCCCATGTAATAGGCTTTTCATGATATAAAATCTTCTTGAATAGTAAACTTCACTTGAACTTTTCTCATGCTTATGCTATATTTGTCATGTAACATTTCGTATTTATATCAAAATTTTAAAGTGATGGAAATAGACTCATCTTAATTCATGCAAATATGAACATTAATTATTTATTGTTTGTGTATGTGATTACAAATTGTAGGATATATCCATCTTATTGGGAAAATTTTCTGTTTATAATTCTTCTATTTTTTCGCTATTTATGTTTTTATAATTTATTAGATATACAACTTGTTTATGAAATTTACTAAGATAAATCATGTCAGTTATGTTTTATTTTTCCCTCTTCTATTCTTTAGGAATCATGACAGATGTGGAAGTCGTAGACAGTGATCCACTAACAACACAAGAAAATGAACAAAGTAATGGTAAAAAAAGACAGACTACATCATCAATTTGGAATAATTTTACAAAGATCAAAGTTGACGAAGTTCCAAAAGCTAAATGCTTGTCTTAATAGATCAAAAGATGGAATAAGTCATTTAAGGACTCACTTGAAAACATAACATCTGGCTAAATGTTCTAAAGATTTGCAGCAAATGTTACTGAGTATTGGGGAAAGAAAAGATGGTAAAATGGATGTAAAGAATTTCAAGTTTGATCAGGAATTAAGTCGAAGAGATCTTACTCGTATGAAAATGCTCCATGAATATCCATTATCTATGGTTGAACATTTCGCATTTAGAGAATTTTGTCGAAATCTTCAATCACATTTTCAAGTAGTTTCACGCACAACTATCAAGAAGGATTGTCTTAAAATTTATGAAGAAGAAAAGGAAAAATTATATAATCTGTTAGACAGTCTTACATGCCGTATTAGCCTCACAAGTGATATGTGGACGTCAAATCAAAATACGGGATATTTTTCTTTGACTGCCCATTACATTGATTCTGAATGGAATATGCAAAAATCTATTTTGAATTTTACTACAAATGATGTTCCTCATACTACTAGTGCACTCTCTAAGGCAATCATAGATAAGCTTTATAAATGGAACATTGATGAAAAGCTTATGTGTATTGTGTTGGATAATTACTCTACCAATGATGCTTTAGTAATGGAACTTGCTGGTGTGCTTTTAACAAGAGGTCATATTATGGTAGATGGGAAATTGTTTCGTGTTAGATGTTGTGCATACATTATAAATCTTATAGTTCATGAAGGGATAAATATCATCAAAGATATGATAACAAAAGTGCGTGATAGTGTCAAGTATGTGAAGTCTTCCATATTGAGGTTGCAAACTTTCAAAGAAGTGGCTTCTCAATTTAAAGCTCCTAAGAAGTCTCTTGTGCTAGATGTACCTACTAGATGGAACTCTACATTTTTCACGCTTCAAACTGCCATAGAGTTTAAAATGGCACTTTCCCGTTTAGCACATGTTGATAGTTCCTATAAGCATGTATCTGATGAGGAGGGATGGAAAAATGCTAAAATTGTTTGTGATATTTTGAGAAAATTTTATAATATCATGAATAATTTCTCTTCAACATCATATACTTCTGGAAACTTCTTCTTTCCACACGTTTGTGCTTTATATGTGTTGCTGAATGAATTATGTGATAGCCATGTTCCAGTTATTTCAACCATGGGTGTCAAAATGAAAGTGAAGTTTGAAAAATATTGGGATGCTTTAAATATGGTTTTATCCATAGTTTCTGTTTTGGATCCAAGATACAAAATGGACACAGTTGAATTTTACATGAAGAAGATTTATGGTAGTCAATCTGGAAGAGAAGGTAAAAAGAGAATTAAGGCAGTCAAGAATTGTTTGATAGAAATATACAATGAATACTCTTTGAAGGTAGGAAATGGAGTGCAAAATGATACGACACTTGTATAAGATGAGAGTACATCAAGAAATACTTTAGAAGACACTAGCACAGATTCTTATATGGAAGACTTGTCATATGTTCTTGGTTTTGCTGCTATTGAGAATGAACTTGAGGTATATCTTCAAAGTAAGTCAGCTCAACAACCAACAAAGAATGAATTAGAAACATACTTGACCAAGAAATTGCATCCCGTGATTGACACTTTTGATATATTGGCATGGTGGAAACTTCAAGGTCCCAAGTATCCTATTATAGCTTCTATGGCTCGTGATATTTTAGTCATTCCTGCATCTACTATTGCCTTAGAGTCCACATTTAATACGGGTGGTAGAGTTCTTGATCAATATAGATCTTCTATGCATCCAAGCACAGTTGAAGTAGCAATTTGTAAACAATATTGGTTAAGAGCTAAACTTCGTGGTAATAGTTTTTTTTAAAGTTAGTTTGTTTGATGGTTTGATCTAATTAGTTTTTGTTTATTATATAATCCATTTATGTTTAAATTAACTTGTAGAACGTGATGTTAGTGAATCAACCTTTAGCACAACAAAAGATAATGTTGATGATGGAGCTAATATTCAAATAAATGATATTGATTTAGTGGAGCAAGTTTAGTGAATAAGCTTATGGTTAATCCACTTTAACTTTTGTTTCTTATTTTTATTCATATATGATCATATTTATTCTGATTTTTTGCAGATGACAGAGGATATAGTCAGAGCTGTAGCTGTTTGCAAGACTATAGTGTTGCCTTCCAAACTAGGTTCCAGAGTCTTAAGTCCATCTACCACCATCCCAGGTTCCCTTAGAATATTATCATAATTATAAAAAAAATTCCCCATACTTTGTGTGTGGATCTTTCTCAATATAATGCAATCAGATACAATGCATTGTGAATATTAATATTGTGATAATAGGCCAAGGAAGATATATTTTGAATTTTCCCTAAATTGTGTTTCATACTTGCATCAATAAGTAAAAAATCAATAATGAAGTTCTAAACAAAAAGAAACCTTGTCGAACTTCAGATGCTAAGACAGCCTATATTGGCAGAAAAGAAAATCTGAGAAGAAAACATATAATATGAGCAGCTTTGCATTTGAGATTGAAGAATGAATAAGATAAAGATCATAAAGAATTTTAAAAGAAACAAGTAAATTTACAAACATTGTTCAATTTTTTACTGAAAAGGGAAAAGACTGCTAGATAATAAAATTAGTTGGAATTCTATCCCCTCCATTCCTTACACCACAACTGTCAAATGCATGACTTCTTGTGCCTCATTCTAAAAAAAATTAAAAAGTAACATAGAACTAAAATTTGAAACGCCACATAGAAAACATGAACCGTTGCGTTTGTTTTCTTTTCAGCATTTTTCAATCAGTTATTGTTTCTTTACATGCATCTTTGGCATTGTTGCATTGATGCTTTGAATTTCTAATGATTCACTAACTTTCAGTGTATCTAATTTTATTCGAAATCTATTCAAATATAAGAGAGCAAAAACAAATTTCCTGGATTTTTGTGATCAGGTACTTTATTTCATAACGGGAAATGAATGTTTAGCTAGAGCTGTTTATCTTGTACCTTGTAGACGACTCTTGGAAAAGGAAAAGCAATAAGTAGATAGCTAGATAGCAATAAGTAGTTAATAAATTTGTAAATAGCTAGATTTTTATTTTTATTCTAGATTATGATTTAATGGTCATTTCTATCAAATGAATGATTTCGATGTGAGCTTATATCAAATGAATCATTTCTATCAAAGAGGAATCTTGTCTTTTAATTTTGTATTGATGGTGTAAATACATGAATTAGTAAAGCTCCTCGTCCGTTATAAATGCTAACTTATGTAGAGTTGGTTCTCTTACATATGTTACATTCAAGTTTGAGTTGTATGATAGGTCGGCCATTGCATTTCAGTTTTAATATAAGCTCTTTCAGTTTTAGCCTTTTAGCAGAAACAGGTTGGCCATTGCATTTTTGTTCTTCTTCTTTTTTTTGGAAAGCTAGTGTTTTGGTTCATTGGGCATATAAAGTGAGGACTTGTTGGAGCCGCCATTGCAGATTGGACTGCTCCTTGTAAAAAAAAATTGAAAGAAAATTTTTTCATGTACCATAGAAGATTTCATTGAAATATTTTTGATGTACCAGAATAATAATGCTTGTAGCCTTTTTTTATTGTAAATTCAGAAGACTAGCACCGTCTTACAAGGAATGCTTGTATTTTCCTTGCATGTTGAGTATTTATCTGAGTATGTTTTCCATTTTGGTTTCCACATGATAATTACTGTTTATTTTTTGTTATTGTAGAGTGGGAATTCTCTTCTGAATGCTAGCAGTGTTTACTGTATTCAAAAATCAGAAAGCTAGAATTGTCTTACAGAGGAATGCTTATTTTTTTTCTATTTTTTATTTGAATTTGTAATGAGATGAGGACTTGAGGAGGTTAATTTTTATTTGAATTCTAAAATATTTGTTTGTGTTGTTAATGGTATAAAATAGATTGTGGACTTGTGGTTTATTCAGCAATGATTGGTTTGATTCAAATTGAGGTTACAATTCAAGACTCCAATTTATATGAGAACTGAAATAACAGTATGTAATATGAATAGTAAAGATCTGTTTTTACACAAACTTCATATATAGCAACAAACTCTTATATGTTTAATATGCTATTTTATTGATTGTTTTCATATCATTTTATTATGTCTTTTATGTATCATTTGAATTTAATCAAATAAACGTTTGTATAAACATATTTCTAAAACATAATTTTACACAATTATCCGTTTACCCTACTCGTTTTATATCCTACCACAGGTAATGGAGCGGCTAAGGGTAGAAACTAAGAAAATGCGGGTCAATACCCGTCCCGTTATCCGTAAGAGTTTAAAAGATAAAGGTATGAATAAAGCTTTACTCATCCCGTATCCGCCCCATTTACAAGCCTAGATCCAGGTAACTTATTACAAAACATGACAAATGTAAAATAGCATGATGAATAAGACAACAGCACTACAACATACCTCCCTGCAAACAGGACATCTGGCTCCAGGAGGCCTATGAAGGGCTGGACAGAAGCTGCAGCGCAAGCACATGCCTTGCAAGAAAAAATGTCCACAAGACCACAACCCAGTGGATAAGGATGAAAAATAGTCTCCTGTTAATTTTGGGAACCTAATTAGCATAGCAAATATTCCAGAATAGTCCAAAAGCAATCTTACATAGTGTCACCAAACTCTCCTTCTCATACCCTAAGAGGAAACATCAACATCATCATGTGCATTTTGAAGAGAAAAAGAAAGAAAATGGAAGATAATAAGAGAGGTTTTTCTTTTTATCAAAACAACCTTGAAAGTCAAGAACAAAATGTCACAGGATGCACAAAATATAAGATAAAAACCCTTTTATTATCAGGCAATGGTGCAATATACAAAAAGACACAATAGCCATAAGGTGCTCAAATTAATCAGTGCTTGTCAGAAAGGCAAGCATTCTTCCTAAGGATAGAAAACAAAATAGAAGGCTGGTGTCCATAGAGCGAAAAACATCAGGCGTTTCTACACGCTTGGTATTGAAGGTGGCGAACTTAGAGAATAACCTGCGGTAGTTATGTGTTCTGCCTATTTTATCATGATAATCGTCGAAAAAGAGGAACAGATCTTACCAAGCATATGGCACAAGTCAGGCTGTACTCAAGCTTCACAGAATCGGACAATGTTGGTGTCATCATGGGCTGAGTGTCACTCAGATCACGAGAGAATTGTATAAAAATTCACCAGGTTCACCAATTTCCGATCCACAGAGGTTCATATAAAACGCCCCCAATTCTATCAACCAGGGGGAATGTAGAAGTTCTAAGTGCCCCGTCTGCATTTTAATGTTGAAGTTTTTCCCATTAACAGAGCCATGCATCTGCAACTCATTAATTAGTAAGATGCTATGATACAATAATAAAAAGAAAAAGAAGCAAACATTACAAAGACAAACATAACAAGGGAAAATGTTTCTTATGGGGTGATTACCTTGTCATATTTCTTGAGTACTTTCGTATGGCAATGGCATTAGCTGTAACATGACCAATTAGCATTTTCCCTGCTTGAACCATCAAAGTATGGTTACCCATAAAACAACGTCACAGGCAACAAATGTAACTCCTCGATCACAAACTACAGCAAACACATTCCGTCAGTATGGTGATTATTAATAAATAAATCTGAATGGTGTGCCACCATCCAAACTGACTGGCGTAAATGGTTAAACATCAAGTCCTGAAATTGCGACAAGAAATAATCTAGATGCACACTCCAAAAAGAAACAACGACCGTTCACATGCATACATTATAATTTCCAATAAATACTCGCACAAAATGCAGCCACACCAACAGTATGGCATATAAATTTTTTATTTACTGTAAGAGTTGTAAGTTGTAACCTTCTCTACTCGATGAGAAATGTCAAAGTTTGGCTCCAATATTGGCAGAAAATGGTACAGACATCTTTTATGCTATGAGAAGTTATTTAGAAATAAGCATTCTAACACTAATTGCAGAATCGAGTGTAAAAAGATTATACCATGTGGCTACTGATGAAGGAAGGGTATGGTAGTTTTACTATGAGATAATTCAGAAGATTTGAATGCTTTCCAGCCTTTTGTTTCTAAGGTCCTGGTACTGAATTTAAAAAAGGAAAGCTTGGAGTTTCAAAGAAACAAATAGATGATGAGGACTGCGCTGATTAAAGACTTGTAGGAATAAATGAGGCATTCTGAGAACTGGAATATGATTGGCCGTGCTTTTCAAAATGCCATATTGTGACTTGAGAGTAGTCTCTTAGAGTAGAAGTTTGTCATTTGAAGTTCATCAACATTTGATGGAAGAATTTTTTGAATAATAAAGCAAGCATTTCACATGTAAGTAAAAAAATATATGCTAGGGTACATAAATTCACATGATTCGCAATGGCATATCTCGGAGGGCTCAATACCGTCTTTCTGTGATTCTCTGCTGCAAGAACCTTGTGCTGCTCGGCAAAGCTGACAGCTTTTCAGTGCTTTCTTGAGTCGCTTGCACTCCAGGTGTGAGCATTTGTCAAGAAACCTCTCCTGTTCTCCCTGGCGACACTCAGTAAATATTTCCTCAAATTTCATCTCTACAAACAGGCATCCAAGGCAATGCTCATTTTCCTGCTACAGTTCAAATCCAAGGATATTGCTAATGTCAAGGCAAGTCTTTTCAACATTGAAATCAAAGGTTTAATAAGATATATGAGATATCAAAATAGATGGAATAGAAGAAGCGTTGGAGAAATGAACGAATAGAGTAATTATTTTTCATTATAATAAATAGAGATATACATGTATATATATAAGGAATTCCTTCGATTCTATACAAGGAAATGCTATATAAGGAATCATAACGTACGATCGTAATTGATTTCCAAATATTCAATCTCTATATTTAAAAGATCTATTAAAGATATGATTAATATCTCCCCTCAAGTTGGAAGTGGGGTACCCAACGACAGCATGGAGTAGAAAATGGAGAAAGGTTGTGATCTGACAGGCTTCGTAAACGAATCAGTGATTTGTTGGTTGGAACTGATATATTGTATCTGAAAATTGTGCCTCTTCATATGATATCTAAGAAAATGCAAGTCTATCTCAAAATATTTTGAGCGAGAATGTAAAATGGGATTCCTGGCAAGATGTATGTGTGACCATTCCCGACCCGGAGGGAGGGGGAAGGGAGGAGACCACAGTCATGTCGAGACGGTGAAGGTGCAAGGATAAAAGAAAAGAAAATGGAGTCGCCATCTAGTCTTTTAAGGGAAAGACGAGGAAAACCACAAAAAAATGAATGCATGTGATGCAGATGGGAAGGCTGGATGTCGCTAACCAGAGGATGGGTAAGGATGCCTATTACGCACGAGGAAGGTATTCGGCACCCTCGTGCGTCCGAGAGACTCGGTCTTTCTAGTCCAAATGCTTGCTAAGGGTTTGATGAATGTGTGTTTGCCTATTCTATATGTTCGTGCACAATGATGACTGAAAACATGCCATGTCAAAGCCAAGGAAAAGAAACCAAGGAAAAAAGTCGATCTATGGGTCAGATGTTGGCATTGGCAATGACGCACTGATGTACGCCCTAGGCGCTGGAAAACCGTGAAAATTATGGAAAATCGAGAAATCGCGACAAACGAGAAGAAGTTTAGGCTCGACACATAGCTAAAAAGCGTGCACCGAGCAGGGAAGAAAAGAAAGAAGCAAACCGTGTAAAAAGATGTGGAAAATGTGCAAAATGCAAGTGCGCGTGCGCGTGCAAATCTGAAGAATGCAAGGGGTTTTGTGCAAAAAATCCAAATCCGAGGAAAATCGGAGTCCAGAAGCCCAAATCATCACGAAAACATGTAAGAAAGCACATTCCATGCATGCATGTCAAATCTGGGGTCAAACGAGTGTCCCTAGTGCAAATGAAGTCCTCTAGGGGTTAAAATGCAATTTACCCACAAATGCGTGTAATGTATGTCAAATCAGCATAAGTCAGGGTAAAAAGGCAAGAAAATAACTCAGAAACGACCCAAAATGTTTTAGGGGCAAAACGGTCATTTTACTCCTGAAAACAGCAAATCAGAACAATAAAAATGAAGTCCAGGGGCTAAACTGCAAATAACCCAGCAAGTAAAGCACTCAGAAAAAGTTCTGAACAAAACAGAGGGCAAAAATGTAATATTCACTGATACAAGGCATTCACGATATTTTTAGTAAAAAAGGAGGGTTAAAATGCAATTTACCCAACAAAACATGCTTTTGAAAAGTTTTTAAAGAAGTTCAGGGGATTCCATGCAATTAAACCACAAAAACAAACACTCTGGGAGGTTTCTGGAAAGTATAGGGGCTTAAATGCAATTAAACCAGCAAAATTATGCATTTAGAAACATTCACAGAAAACGTGAGGACCTGCATGCAATTATCACAGAAAAAATAAGCTGTTGAAAGCTTTCCAAGGAAATTCAGGGTCTAATATGCAATTTGTCAGAAACAAAACACATTTAAAAACATTGGAGGGCTTTTATGCAAGTTTTTAACTCTGAAAATATTATTCAAAAAGTTTTGGATAAGAAATGTAATATTTTCAGTTAAAACTATATTCAAACATTTTCAGAAAAATGATGGATGGACCTAGATGCAATGAATGGACCTAAAAGTAATTTTAGAAGGACCTAAATGCAATAAAAACTATGTTTTCTGTAATTTTTATTAAAATGCATGATTTTTTATTTTTTATATTAAAAAGCTCGAAGGCCTCTGGCGACGGAGCTCGCCGCCGGTAACTATCAGGGGACTCCAAAAAGGGCTCCCTGGAAGTCCGATCTTAGATCTGACTTCGGGGGAAGCAAAAAAAGGACATCCTAGGAAGATCCAACGTAGTGGATCGGAGGTCTAATGGCCTGAAACGGCCACCCACCTCGAGCTCCGGCGAGGGGCTTCTGACGGCGCCGGACACGATGGTGGTGCGGCTGGCGGAGGTCCGAAGGTTGGAGCGTCACGGGGACACTGCGAGGCTGACGGAGGCATCGGCGAGGCTAGCGGGAGTCCGGAGCGTTCCCCCCACCTCGCACTCCGGCGAGGGGGACTGCGGCGGTGGCTGGGTCGTTGCGGAGCGTCGGGGCGGCGCGGAGAGGTTCGGCGCGCGGCGGGGAGCGCCAGAGCTGCCGGAGCTCCACGTGACGGCGAGCAGCGATGACGGCGGCAACTGCACGGGCAGGGACGTCGGGGCGACGGCGGAACGGCGCGGAGAGGCTTGGCGGACTCGCGGGGGAAGCGCGGAGCTTCCTGGGCTGTTGGTGCGGGGGGATGTTCGACGGCGTGCGGCGGCGATGGTAGTGACGGCGACGGCGTGGGCTGCGGAGGCACTTCCGGCGACGGGATCAGAGGAGAGGAGAGGAGAGGAGGAGGAAGGGGGAGGAGAGGCCCCCCAGGGGGGCCTGCCCGCAGACGAGGCTAAGCGGCCTGGGGGCACACCTGAGGTGGTGAACCCACCACCGGAACCGAAGATGACGGGGGCCAGAGATGGCCTGCCGTGCTGGGGTGCGAGCCAAGGGCCCGGAGGGCCCTATAGGGCGCGATCAGAACGGAAAAGGAATGGGAGAGCTTGTTACCTGAGTGCAGGATGTCCCCCCTGGTGGCTGGACGGTGTTTTCGGCGATGCTCCGGCGGCTCTGGATGCGGGAACAGGCTGGTCTGGTGGCTCTGGTTGCTGGCTGGTGGGTGCAAGGAGGGTTCGCTGGTGCTTGCGAGAGGGCACTCGAGGGTTCAGTCGCGATTCAGAGGTCTGTCTTTCATGCATGGGTCGGGTTTGGATATGTGGGTTGTTGGTGCATGGAGGAGAAGGCCTTGGGTTCTTGAACGTGGAGGGACAGAAGACTGTCGATGGCGCCGTGGCTGGGCTCAGGCTAAAGGGAGGTAGGAGGGTTGTTGCTTGGGTCCTCTCCGGGAGGAGACGGCTGCCGTTTTCTTCTACGTCTCCTATTAGGATTTTTTTCCCTTTCTCTTACGTGGGTGGCTTAAATAGGGTTAGGGTTTTGGTTTTTATTTTTATTTTTTCCTTTTGTTTTGTGTTTTGAAATTAAGTTTAACTTGATGAATTTTGATTTTATTTGGATTGATTAATAGCGTTTTAATATTTTAAGTTGATTAAGGTTTTATTTGATGTTTTGAAATTTAATTAAATGATTTGTCTTGGTTTTAAATGGATTAATTGGTTTTCTTTTGATTTTTGGTTTTGGATTTATTTGAATTAATTTCCAATTTTGATTTGGTTGGTTTAAATTTTTGATTTAATTAAATTAAGTTTAGATTTCATTGGTTTTTACTTGA
>JAMKQA010057208.1:0-12256 GCA_024699735.1 Posidonia australis
TATGCCGAAATTGATATAAGCTTTAAAAAAGCTTCTATCAAGGCATGTAAGTCCACAAGTATATATAATTGAATATTTTACTTTAATAACTACTTGTCATATTTTCTTAAGTGATTATTTAACATTTAATCACATTTCATTTGTTATCATCAGAACGTATTAATAGATTTTTCCAACAGTCTTGCGGTATGACAGGAAGGTATGATACTCCTATTGTTGCTATGAGCACTAAGGCTCGGGTGTCATCGAGTGTAGAGGTATGACATTCCATCCTGAGCACCGTGTGTAAAGGATGTCGTGAGGAGGCGTACCCTGTAGTGGCCAGTGCGGGTGGGACACGTGCCCCATAGCTGGTAGCATCTTGAAAGACTAGACAACCCTCCTAAGAAGGGGTTGGCTTTGTGAGGGTTCTCCAGGTAGAAAAATCACAAGACGATGATTGACTCCTGAACAGGGTGACACACCGTGGCAGTGTAGAACGTCGTGGTTGCACCTCGGTAGACTGCTTGTGGCCAGAGTTTGGTTACTTAATGTCGAGCTTTTTGACTTACTATATGTGGTTTTGGCCATTAAGGGCTGTGCTTGTAATTTTGTGCTAGTAGATCTCCATTTGGGGTTTTGACCGGTGTGGGCCTGGCTTGTGGAATTTGAAAGAAAATGATTTGCGAAATCAATTTTAAAGAAAATTAATTATGATTTCGTTTTCCTGTCATTTTTCGTGGGATGCGTGCTGGGTGACTTCTCTCATTCATGCTTTTTCCTCGTATTTTTGGGTTACAGGTGTAGGCAAGTAAAAGACTTAGCATAGTACATATATATCAGAGTCTCGTAGCCACACACATAGATTCCTGGTAGTGATATTTTCTATTTAGCTTTTAGTTTCTTGCAATTTAATTTGTTTTAAATTGTTACGGAAAATTTAGAACGTTACACTCCTTTTCTCGACGAGACCCAACAAATCCCAACGTCCTCCATGTTAGCACAACGATCTACAAAGGCGTTGCAATACACCACCGCTCCTCGATCACTTCGGCCTCCCGTCTGACACATGCTCACCATCCCAGCCCATTGGACCAGACCCCAACGGTGTAGCTCGTATCAGATTATCTCCAACGAGCTTAGAACAGGATGAAAACAAATGCAAGTAAGCATCGCACTGAGCTTAGGACAAGATGAGAACAAAGACAAGCAAGCAGACACCGTGCTGTGTTTATCTTTGCTTGCAGCCTTGTAGACAGTTGTCGATGATCTCATCCAATCTAGAAGTTGGCGACAAGATTATGGACCTTTCCAAGTAATCGAAAGAGTGGGAGTAGTGGCCTACCTTCTGCAAAGATTCACACAATTGAAACCAAGACAGGGCTCATATGTTCAGTCAACAGAGATTCCTTCTTCGTAGCTGATGCATCTGATGAAGAACCGCCGTCAATTCTCAATCGCAGGATGGTAAACCGAGGAGGGGAAACTGTTATGAAAGTGGAAGAATCTAACACGAGAGGATGCCACGGGGGAGCAGTATGGTGATCTAACATTGAGGGCACGACCACGTTAGAAGGTGAAGGAGTTGATGCCAATGATACGGCCTTATGTGTAATCGGGTAGGGTTGTGCATGATTGGTGGTAGATCCAAGGTACGAGGTAGATGATGTTTGACGAGATGAATTGTTATTTCTGTGGGAGGTTGTTGAAGTTGTTGGTGGTGAGTGGCTAGGACAATCATCTGGTGTAATCATCGATATATTCATTGGGCTATCAATAGAAGGAAGCTGAGGAGAATTGTCAGCTATCATTCCACCTAAACTAGTGGTGTTTGTTGTGTGTGTTTCGTTTCTTCTGCGCTGCCGAGAAAGATAGTTTACGATTCCGCCAACAAGAGGCTAGCGGTTCAATTCATCGTAAGCCAGAGCAAGCGCTAGCACCTGCTGCATAGCGTGTGACAGTCAGCGAGACTGCTGCAATCCGTGGCCCACAGAGGCGAACACTTGTGCAGCACCACTAAAACTATCTAGTCTCCCACGGTTCTTCATGCAGAAGTCATGTCCATCGAGAACACTTGTGCGGCATACTGATGGAACCCGTATCGTACTTAGCAGATATAACTCTTGAAGTGGAACTCGGCAACTACAGTCAATCTAATGAACATGATGTGACGACCCTCCATTGCAAATCACAAAAACTTATTCGACGATGTCCACCAACTGATTAGAGGAACTTCTCTACTCTTGAACACGTTCCGCGCTCTAGCAACTCTATTGCAAGGGTTTACACCCTCGTAGATCTGCCTCTCGCAGATCTACGGAGCGGGAAGGTTGCTAGGGCTTGGAGAGAGCGGCGGAGCGGCGGGAGGGTTGCTTTTCCTGGGGGGTTCGGCGGTGAGGCGGGAGCAGATCTGACTCTCGCAGATCCACGGAGCGGCGGAGCGGGAGGGTTGCTAGGGCTTGGAGGGAGTGGCGGAGCGGCGGGAGGGTTGTTTTCTCCTGGGGGTTGCGGCAGGAGCAGATCTGCCTCTCGCTCGAGCGGCGGGAGCTTGAGCGGCGGCTTGGACCAGTGGGTGCTCGGCTGAGCTAGTTCTGTTGCGGGCTCGGGCGTCTGCTCAAGGCACGACTACGGTGCACGGCTTGGGGAGCGGTGGAGCGGCGCAAGCGGCGCAAGCACGGCTTAGCAGGACTTTGTGCAGGGCTCGCTGGGCTTGGCTCCGGTGAGGAGTGCTTCACCAGTGCGTAGGGGCAGGAATGGCGGCAAAATGGTATCTCTCTCACCCCCATTTCCTTGTTTTTGCCTATTAGGGAGGTGTGCTCGCGTCCTTCAGCGGCCGTGTCAGCATTCCGGGCCATGGTCGCCCTTCCTGCAGCTTAGTTTTGACTCTGTGGTTGTAGTTTGGGCCATTGTATGTTCATATAATTTTGCAGGATTGCCACTACTGCGGAAACAACGACGCAAATTTTGCCTGTGCATCCTCTCATATTTTCCTCTTGCAGATTTGCGAGCCCTTCTTCCTCTCAGATCTGTTCTCCCTCCTTTCCTCTGTCCAATCGGATCTAGCAGATCTTCGCAAACATTATTCTGTTCCGTCGATCCCATCTTGGGTTCGTTTGATTAGGTGCAGGTTTAACACTATTGAGATTCTACAATGCATTTTTCTAAATAGATTTTATTTCTTCAGATCATTTTCTGATTGATTTGGAGTGCGAGAAATTATTTTGAGAAAGTAGAAACGATGTAGTTTGTAACTGCATCGACTCCACAGTCTGAGGAGCTTCTTACTGCACCACTTCCATGCATCCCTCTAGAGCCGACTCTTTGTCCCTTGATGACTCTGGAAGAGACTCCCTGCCTCCTGAGGACCTTTGATGCTTCCTTTGTTAAGCATTGTAACGTTGTCTGCTGGTGGTGTATCATTTGGACTTTGATTTTTAAGTTGTTTACTTCTGGTACTGTAATATTCTATACAAAACTATGTTTTCTTACCGGACATTTAAAATCGATGAAATACATATTTAAACTTTTACCAAAAAAAACTCTATTGCAAGCAAGCATCTTGCCATGGTGATTCCCTACCACCTTGCATGGGAAACTGTAACTTTCCTACAACTTTTTCAATGGAAATCAATGATTATTTTACCAAAAAAGGGAAAAGGATGCTTCACTTCGTAGATAAATATATTACCAAAAGAAGCTTTTCAGGGATAAACCCCCAAAAAAATAAATATCATTTACTCTTATCATTAACAATATAGAGAATAATTGAAACAATCAGTATTGAAAGTAGTCGAGCAAGCTTATGCTGTTCATTTTATTTAGCTGAAAACAATCTAAAACAACTCTGTTTGTTTGGGCTAAAATATTAAATACCTCCAAGCGATGAGTTGAAAAAATTACAATAAAGACACGAGAAATGAAAGAGGCGACAATAATGAACCAAATACTTTTTGAACCTACTTTGTGGGTTGCAGCCTTCTAAACAGGTCAACGTTGCAGTTCGATCAGCTGCAACAACTAATTACAAATCAACTACATATCTTAATGATAATGCAATATTACAATTACCATTGGTATTTTGATTTGACGAGAACAGCCTCATAATGTTCTGCAGCATTATCCCAGCTGAGATCCTGCATCATTCCTCGTTTCCGAAGTCCATCCCAACTGCTTTTGTAATTCCAATATGTATTCAGACAGTGACCCAAAGCGTTTATGAGCTTATTAGCTTCTGCCCTATCAAAGGTCCATCCAAAGCCAGTCTCACTGAAAGGATCAAAGGGTATTACAGTGTCTCGCAGGCCACCAACAGCGTGAACAACTGGAATGGTTGCATAATTCATAGCATAAAGCTGGTTAAGCCCGCAAGGTTCGAACCTTGATGGCATCAGTAATATATCAGCTCCTGCAGTGATTCGATGAGCCATTTTAACAGAAAACCCAACCCATCCTCGAACCTTGTCATGGTATTGGCTTTCAAACTTCCTAAGCATTTCTTCAAGGTCAGCTCTTCCAGTCCCTAGCATAACAAGCTGCATATCTTGACTGACCATCCAGGGAATGGCTTCAGCAATTAGGTCTATGCCTTTCTGGTGATCCAATCTCCCAATAAAACCAATGACAGGAATGTTGTCCCGGACTGGTAGGCCAAGTTCTTTCTGCAATGCAGCCTTGCACTGGGATTTGCCTGCCTTCAGAGTATCCAAAGAGAAGTTGATGTAACCATCAGCCTTTAGGTGGACATCAATTTCTGGATTCCAATCTTTTGTGTCAATTCCATTCACAATGCCTTGGAGCTTCCAATCATTCTCATTTATAATTTCATGCAGACCCCAACCACCTTCAGCTGTTTTCAACTCCCATGTATAACCATGACTGACAGCAACTATCCTGTCAGCAGTTTTCAAACCAGCTGAAAATATATTGAAGTGCTCACCTCCAATAGGATCGCACAATTTGAAAAGATCACCATAGTGCTCTGGTAAGTCTGTTAAGGCAAAATCATTCATTGGACCACGACCCTGAATGAAAAATATGGTTCAATATCTGGACGAGAAAAAACTCATGCCTTGTTGGGTAGACTATGGAGATTACAATAACTATGACTTTGTTACTAAAAAAAAAACAATAATTATGACTTTCATATTTTGAAGCAACCAATAAGATTAAACAGTCCAATGAAACTGTACACTAATGCACAAACAACATAGTTGTACATTAATTGTTGACTCTTTGATTCTTCATAAATGGTTGATATGATTCTTTTCTTTTCTATTTTTTTCCTACACACATTATAACTATAGAATAATAATCTAATGGTGGTTGACTCCTAATGCATAGTTTATTAACAATTCCATTTTCATATAAAATTAAAGATCCGTTTAGTAAAACTTCAACTTCTAGATCTAATTGTAGAAGTTTTAACTTCTAGACCTAATTTTTGTGTAAAATTAAAAGTCTGTTTGATAAAACTTCAACTTCTAGACCTAAGTGTAGAAATAAACTTCTGACTAAAAGTAGTTATACGCGAGCTTCTGAAAATATAAAGAAATCATTGTTTCAAAAGTTACATGTTTCTGAAAAACTAATAATGTTTGGTAGAATTGTTGGACCATTGTAGCTTCTAGAGAGAAACTACTTACTCAAAAGTTGTTCAAAAGCTTTTCTAAACGATCCTTAAATAAATTATATGAATCATTAACAAATTTAATGTGACAAGTCTGCTTTTGCAAGCAAAATGACCAGGATAATGCTGTTTTCTTCATAAAGGCTAGGTTTTTTACCACAAAGGCAACTGTTACAGCAGAAATTATTCACCAGACTTGAAAAGAATCAGGGTTTTTAAACAAAAGATATAAATTGATTCATATACAGGAACAGTTCCAACAAGGTCTAGTTTCACTTGAATCTACTAAGGTCCACTTTTATCTAATCATGAAACATCTTAAACTACAGAAAATTATTTAAATCAAGGGATTTCCAGACTTATGAAGCACCATTAGCTTAACTAACATAAAGTTCACAAAAAAACATTATTTCAAGTGTATAAAACCATTGTACTTTTGAATTTATGGCGTCATTGAAATTGAAAATATTATGCCAATAGTAGGACCACAGTTTCTATATGAGGCCAACCTCCTCTCATCCTTTCCCCATATTTAATAAAGGCTAGAACAACATTAATTTGTCAAGAGAAATAATTTGAGGATCTTTAAGTAGTCATGCAAGGTTAATAATGATTAACTCTATATAAAGTAACACAAATAAAACCATCAACTTTAAAATTTCATCAGCATTAGCATGATGCTTTGTCAGAGCCCAGCACTCCCCTTCAAATTGCGCATTGTACAATAAAGAGGAATTTGGTTCAAAAAAATTGAGAGCCAAACCTGGTGAGCTATGTTGTGTATGACAAGAACAGAACGAGTATATTTCATCAAGCCATTATCACGATAATATGCCTTGAGATAAACGGGTAACAATGCAGTGTGCCAGTCATTTGCAATGAAAACTAGATTTCCATCTCCATAGCAAATTCCACCACATGGAACATGCCAAGGAACCTGATACGATCTTAGTTAAATCAGAAATTGAAGAAAAGCATAAAAAAACTACTATGTTATTTTATATTATTGTTTCATCTAGAAACAATCAAGCATGTAGTGTGTATCTCAATTTAACTCAGAAGTATCCCTCATCAAGAGAAAAAAATGTAAGAAGAAGAAAAAGAAAAACTATTGAAGAAGCTGTTAAATTAAAACTATGTCCCTCAGCTTAACGGTTCATAAGTATAATTTTGCAAACGGCACTAAACAAATTAAATATACCTCTGGATTGCATTTAGCATTTGTACTGAACTACATATGGTATGAATTCTTACCAACTTGATCTAACCACCTTACCAGTCAAATTATTTGCAAGACCTCATAAAACTCCAGTTTATATTATACCTACAATTCTGAAATACGTTACCGAAACAGGCTGTCCACAAGAGAGATGGGAATCAAGAAAATGCAGTCAGCACTGCAATTCTATTTGCCATAACAGCATGTGAACATAGAAGGCAGAAGAACATCATTTTATAGATCCTTAGGACAATAATGATTTATTAGTTTTCACATGAGGTATGGATGCTTCACACATCACAACTCATGATATTAGTGTAAAGTGTAGTACATACACCATTTGTTATTTGACATGAAGTATCCTTAATCAAAATTATGTTTCTTTTTGGACACTCAAAGATGTTACCAAAATCCTTTCGGATATCAACACTGTTTTAAGAAAATTTAAAGTAAAAAATCCAATAATATATGAAAATTGCGTGGACATTTCTGGGTTCCACCAAATATGTGATGGGTTATTCCAGCTTTGTATTTTTAAGATGCTATGTTTATCGTGTTATTATATGGGAGGAATGAACTGTTTTTCTTGCATCTTAGCTCATTTTCAAGGGGTACTAGCAGCATGTTTTTTCATTGTTCATATTTTAGATAAAAGACACAACATTATGTATTTACCATTTCGTTGTCCTACTTATTATGAACATAGTGTAGTGCATGCATCGGTCTGAGCTAGTACTAATACAGTTCCCTTGTAGATCATATGGACAACAATGCTATATTTCTCATTTAAAGCTCAAGGTGATCTGCTAAAATAAAGCTTCTGTAAATAAAGATGCTCATCCTAATAAACTAACCTAGCATTCTTTTGAAATATTTTAATAAAACTTATGAACTCTGATTTTGCAGTTCAACCACTTAACAAACTATAGAAAGATACCTCAACAGCTGACTTGCAAAACAAAATCATCCGCATTAAATTATCCTGTACCAAACATAGGATACAAAGGATATAAAACTTTTACTGAAATATGAATTCTACAATTGGAGGATGGGATGAATAGAGCAAAATCAAGAAGCCAATAAAAACATTAGAAAAAATATTTCATACACAAGTTCACCTGTCTCTCACCACCGTAAATATTGTTCTGATGATGGCTAAATATAGGACTATCAATGAAAACAAAGTCCACACCATCAATGTAAGCATGAAAATACCTGACCACCATATCCTGTTACCAATTTCCATGGTATGAATGGTCATACCAATACACAATTCAGTTCAAAAACTACAGAGACAAGATTATATAGATTCTAACCTGTCCATCTACTTTATACCTCTTGTGAATTCCTACTTCTTGTGGTTCAAAGTAGTTTCCATACCGTGGTGCAACAACCTAAAAAGGCAAAGAATTGCATATCATTTCATATCTAAGACATTGAAATATTATTTGCTTACAATCAGAAAATGTTCAGAAACAGAGCAGCTAGATGATGTGATTCATTTTTTTGGTCATATGTTTAGTAAAATGTTCTATATGTTTTGACCATGTTCTTTTTGAATCACAAATACATTTTGGCCATGGTACTAGGAAAAGGAATCCAGTGTAGCACCTCCATCCTGAAACTTAAGGAAGTACAAAAGAAAATTAAATTAGGATTCCTTTGTGAAAAAGGACATCACTACTCTGATTATAGAACACCACAGAGGATGCTTCTAGTATGGAATTCAGTGATCATCTATGGAGTGCTTACATATGTTAGCAAGAAGTAGGTGAAGTTGAGGTCTGCTCTTAGCTATGTTAGCCACCTCATATATTCAACAGAAATTAAATAAGAAGTCACATGATTTCTTATAGGGTAAAAGAACGTCATACCATGACCCTGTGACCTCGCTTAGCCAAAGCCTTTGGTAAAGCTCCAGTAACATCACCAAGTCCACCTATGGAGAATCATTTTTACAAAACTGTCTAAAATTAGGAACTGATATGCTACAGACAGTTGCTTTGAATGATGCAGAGTTAAAGGCAGACAGGAAAAGGACAAAATTGGAAACTAATAAATAGAATCATATTATTCAAATGTAGATTTATTGATATGGTTAAGTAGAATTGCCTGTTTTGGACCAAGGGGCACATTCTGCAGCCACAAGAATGACATTCATGACGTTTTCCCCAGCCAAAGGAGGACAATTTGCATTCCCTTCATTTGCATCAACATCCTGGGCACTACTTACATCCACTGTATCTTCTTTGGGTAGTTCAGAAAGTTTCTCATCTTGTGATCCATAAGTTTTGGCAGCATTTGGATGCAATGCTGGCACATTTTTGGTTGTTGCTGAATCAGTTTCCCTTGACAAACTAAGAGCATCTGCAATAGAGGTTTCAACATGTGATTTCTGCAAGGGTGCCTCTTTCTCATCAGGATCTCCAGTAGAAATGATGTCTGGCGTTTCTTGTATAGGGATTATGCCTGATTGGCTGTAATGAGAAGTGGCTGTCTTATTGCTCTGTTGATCAATATTACTACTTGTCATTGCTACATCAAAATCTGAAAGAGCATCATTGCCTGTACCAACACTAGAAGAAGCCTTCGCTTCCACATTAATGATACTATCTTTTACAGATGAAATAAGATTCCTTCGTTCAACAATCTGCAGAAACAAGGAAATTGAATATATATTCATTTATTAAGAACAGAAAAGCATATGCTCCATAGCAAACTGTGAAAAGTCAAAGGCAAGTACAAAAAAAGGTAGTCATTCCATTGTGTACAAATTTAAGTTTAAAAGGTATTTGTTCACAGAGCTGATTATTTAGAAAATGAAGTCAGGATGGGATTGGTCATAAGCTCAACATATTAAATCATGGCATCAATCTGGCTTCATATTAACTTTTTAAAAAAATATAAGGAATGTGTAAATAGGAAAGTAAATCACTACAACCATATGTATAAAATTAAGTTTCTCCAAATATATGTTCAGTTACATAGAAAATAAAACTAAAAAAGGTTGGCAGGCGATTGGGTCCTGTTGGATTACTGGGTTCGGCACAAATAATAAGGTAAAGGAGGAATAAGAGAAGGAAGAAAGAACAAAGGCAAGATGCTTGAAAAGTTGAAATGTCGAAGGAGCCTATAATCTATATGTATTGTTGATGAGAAAAAGACATGGCATGGCGAGAAAGAATACCATAAAAATAAGGATCAAGAGAATAGGCAAATACTTACTTGAAAAGGATGTTTATGTATGATGAAATGGAACCAACCTACCAAAGTTAGAAACATGATGGCAACTATAAGGTAACACAGAAGAGAAGAAAATACACAGTATATGAGAAGATGTCAAGGGTACGACACTGACTGCGATGAGAGATCTACTTTAAAATGGCTACTTTTTTTTATTGATATCCTAGCGAGAAAATAGGGGACAGGCCATAGACTGAGCACACACAAAAAAATCACAATCTGCATAACTTACCAATACAACAGAAACAAATCCAACTGCAATTGATTTGCTTGATGTTCCAAAAAAGCATGTTTATGGCGAAATCTTTCTTATTCTTCATCATCTAACGAGCATAGAGGCTTTTTTCTGAAAGCTTGGTCATTGGATGGTTATTCTTGTGTTAATAGAGCAGCATTAAGTGTAGTAATAAGAGAAGAGATGGATTGACAACGATGCAGCGCAACAATGTAGTGCTGATGATGGAAATCTCTGGTGCTGGAGTGCAACCACTAGGACAAGAAATCCATTTGTAAGATCAATTCATCTGTCTATCTATCATATCGTTTGGCTCCTAGTGTTATGTGACTGCTGGCAGCGTGATGTTAAAAATTTTTGCGACTAGGATGGAAAAGAAATGTGATGGCCGACAAGTAGTTTTAGGTAGAAGCGAGATGAAGAAGAAGTTCACAAAAGGTGTACATATGAGAGTTGGCTTTTGAAACAACAAGATGAGTGAACTCTCCACATGGAAGATGGCAGAAACAATAGACAAATAAACATTATGAAAAGATTTTTGTTATAAAAGAAATAAAGAAAGAAAGGAAGCGGAGCAAAGCAAATGTCTTGAAATAGAGGAGGAGGAAGCTAAGCACCTGTTGAAGGAGGTCCTTCTGCAGTGCAAGGACCTTCCAGCTCTTCTGGATGGCATCATTGAGCTCACTGTCGCCCACATCATCATCATCGGCAAAGCTGCTGCTGCTGCTGCTGTCCACTGCCGCCTTCACAGGTGTTATTGTGGTTGTTCTACTAGAAGAAGTGGCAGTAGTACAAGAAATCCCACAAGGAAAGGCCATTGGGAGAGGGTGCGAGAGGGTGGGCGTCCACATCCGTCTCCTTCCCCTTCTTCTTCTTCTTCTGTGAGTTGCCTCGACGGAGACGGCGAGAGCCCCAAGGCACGCCGCCATTCTCAAAACAAACTGCTGTAGCCGATTTGTCTGTGATTGTTACGAGTGTAATGATGAACGAACGACTGAATCAATAACGGCAGCATTGCTTTATTATTATTATTATTATTTTATTATTATTAAGGTATTATATTTCGGCTGGAGAATGAAAGAAAGAAAGGAAGAAAGGAAAATGAATTCAAGACACATTGCAATGGACTTTTCAAATGGACTTTTCAAACTCATTCGGAACTCTATTTCTTTATAGTTAACTTAGTGAAAAAGATAAAACATAATATTAATATTTTTAAATTTTTTATGATTAAAATTCTCGACTTTATCTTCCTTATTTTTGTCCTCTTTTCTTTCTCGGACTCTTTTTCCCTTGCTAGAGGAATAACTCCCAATCTTGAATCCATCTTCTCTCCTTATAAAACCTTTTCATCTTCCTTTGCTAATTTCTAATCCTAAACGCATCTTCTACGATCATCATGGTCACTACAACGATAAGGTATTATCACAATTGTCACCTCACTATCGCCATTGTGACTATGACGACAAGGTATTATCACAATTGTCACCTCACTATTGCCATTGTGACTACGACGACAAGGTTTTTCCCTTTCTTTTGGTAAGGTTTTTCATTACAATGACACCATCGTTTTTTATTCCCCTGCTAGTGAGTAGTGACTATCCTTAGAAGTTTAGGAAGTTATTTTGCCTTTCTTGCTCTCGTATTGGTTATTGTCTGTGTGTTGTATTTTTTGGAATTTACATCTCAATTTTCAATGGCAAATCACTTATTTAACATTTTTTTGGCATTTATGGAATTTCTGTTGTAACGCCCCGAACCCAGGCACGCTACTAAACAATAGCATCATAAGTCTAATTACACAAATTACAGAATAAAAAGACTGTAACCAGGCTCACCTCTAGGATCACGATGCACGGCTAGAAACTCCGATTCCTGCACTGGAAACTGGTTGCACGCGGTCTGCACCTGAAACACACACAGCACGCGTGAGTGACATCTAAGTCACCCAGTA
>JAMKQA010057209.1:0-13654 GCA_024699735.1 Posidonia australis
TGACTTGGTTGGTTCCTTCATGTGTAACCTCTAAAATATGCCATGCTTCATGTGAATTCTTACAATTTGAGATCCTATTAAATTGTTCCTTACTAACAACACAAAATAAAATATTCAACCCTTTTGCATCTAATTGTGCAAGGTGTTTTTCTTCATTACTCCATTCTTTAAAAGATGTGGAGCTCAAATTAAACCCATTTATTACTACATCCCATAATTCAAAGTTTATAGATTTTAAATAAATAATCATTCTACATTTCCATTAGATATGATTCATTCCATCAAAGAATGGTGATCTATTAATGCTTTGTCCCTCTACAATATTATTGTTAAATGATAATGCAGCCATGTATTCTAGGAGATGATTAATCTAATTCTAGAAAACCTTACTCTGATACCAATTGTAGGATCAAGTGGCTTCTCTAGAGGAGGGTGAATAGAGAATTTTAATTTTCTACAACAATATTATCCAATTTTAGATGTAATATTGACAAAATGAAGTATGTAGCAAGAAGTTATATCAAAATCATACAAGATTGAAAATTATACTACACATGCACATGAAGGAGATAAGAGACAATGAAGATACACGTTATTTATAGTGGTTCGGCCAAACCCCGGCCTAGTCCACTCCTCAAGACCCTCTTGAGATTATCCCTTTATATGCAAAGTATGCAACACTTACTTGTGTTTGCAATCCCACCAAGACAATTCTAGCTCTTTCCACTTCTCATTCCCCAAGAAGTTAGAGCCTCCCCTTGTAGCTTTACAACCAAAGACTTCCCTCTCACAGAGCTCTTTTACACTTGTAATACAATCTTGCTTATGAGGAGAATAAGGACAGATTTTGAGCAGGGAATTAAATAAGTATAAGTATCTCAGAAAATGTGTATTAACAAGACACATCGAAGCCCTATTTATAGCCAAGGAGTCGTCGAAAGCATGTGTCAAACGGCTAGAAAACGGTCAAAAAAACGGCTATCTAATCGGTGTACCGTTTTGATCATCGGTATGCCAAACCAGCCTTCAATCAGTAATTCACGGGCAATTCGGTATGTCAGAACTATTTCGGTATGCTGAATTTTCCTGAGACGGTATACCGTTCTAACCCGGTATGCCGTTTTTCCTTCAGTTTTACCATCACAATTTTTTTCGGAACTCCGTTGTATTTGCTGATTGTTCCTGCTTCGGTATGCCGTTTTCCTTCGGTATGCCGTTTCGGGATTCTTCATCTTCAGTTTCGGTGTGCCGTTTTGTATGCCGATTTTTGTTGTATCGGTATACTGTTTTTTCTTCGGTATGTCGATTTTGATACTTTCTTAAATTTACAACAAAATCTAAGTATACATAACTCAATATACATTTCCAATATATCATACAGTTTACATGACCTTCAACTATGTCTAAGTACGTCATTTACAAAGCGATTTCTTCTTTCATGAATATATATAAAAATTCATTAGTCCAGATATACTCATCAAAACAAAAATATATTTCTAACATGGAAGTCCACCTTATGCTGCTTCATAATTTCCTCATTAAGTTTGAGCAGCCACTGGGGTCGCCATCTTCTGAGCTTTTGCTTGATAGACTTGACATCTGGCTTCATTGGCAGATTGTGTACTGCTACCTCTATATCCAAACCGACTATCACTGTAAGTCCAGGAAAAGACGTCTATGTATTCCTTGAGGAAGGCGATGAATTCTGTCCTCAACTGCTAGGTGAGCTTAGCACTGATGCACAATTCTTTGACATCGTCAATGGTCCCGATGTTTACCAACTCGGTCTCCTCCTCCACATGGAGATTCGGGCCTTCTAGGTCATTATCATGGTGTTGGAATTCTACTAGCACGTCGTCATCCCCAGGTACATCATTGTACTCCTCCTTTTCATAGGCCACGAGCTCGGACAACATCTCCTTCTGAAAGGTGGGATCCACTGTATCAAAGGTGCAAATCTGCTTTGATGTTTGGCCCATTTTGGCGCCGAAGGAGAGTTACACTGACTCTCGTATTCTTGTACTGGCGGCAAGCAATCTCTGTGTCACCCTGTTCTGTATCCTCTCTCAAGTCAAATGTTTCTTGACTCTTTGATGCTGCTTCTTCACTTATTGCTGATTTTTTTGGTTTTCAAGATTTTCTAATTTTTTGGGATTTTCCTTGCTATTTACAAGGGGTACTACTAATTGGAGACTGTCCTATTGCTGACATATTAGAGTGACATCGCCTACGATCTTCCCTGAGCTCAGCTCAGGGTCTTTTTTTTTGACCCTCACCTTGTGTAAGGTGGGGCTTAAACTGTTGGTACCATCTGGACCCGCCTCCCAGCTACTGAGTGATTAACTCGTCTGGTCTAGAGAAAACTATCTCTTCTTCTTCCTTCAGAACCATGATGGTGGAGTGATCCTGCGTTTCCTGCAACGAGAGAGAGGCGACTTCAATCATCGCTGCTTTGCCTTTCTGGTGCCTCACTTCCTCTATGGTGTCTTCTGCCAAGACGGCGAGCTGCTCTTGAAATAGAGCTTCCACACTTTGGAGCACCTCGTCTATCTGTGCCTTTACAACTGCTCCTTCATTTTCATCAGATGCGAGATCCACGTAATATGCATCCTCTGGACCATCACTGGTTCATGTCAATGGTACTGCACAGGGGTCAGCACTCCATGCCAACAATCGGATCTGGGCAACCATTACCTGAGTCGGAGTATGCTGAGAAAGAGGATCTGCCACATGATGTCCGACGGAGGCTTCATGGCCTACCTCTGGGACCACTATTGTGACTGAGGTCGTGGTGGGGTCTGATGCAGAAGTTGGATCTACTGCTGTTGATAACGTGACTGGAGCTGTGGTTATGGCTGAAGCTGGAACTATCATGTCTGGCATAGTGACTGTGGCAGGAACTATGGTGGTTTGAATGGAAACTGGTACAGATGGAACTGATACTGCAGTGGCTGGAATTGAGTCTGCGGTGGTTGGAACCGAAACCGCAGTGACTGGAACTGTAACTACGGTTGCTGGAACTAAATTTACGGTGGCTGGAATTGAAACCGCAGTGACTGGAACTGTAACTACGGTGGCTGGAACTGAATCTACGATGGCTGGAATCGAAACCGCGGTGATTGGAACTATAACCACGGTGGCTGGAACTGAATCTGTGATGGCTGGAACCGAAACCGCGGCGACTGGAATTGTAACTGCGGTGGCTGGAACTATAACTACGACTGGAATTGTAACTGCGGCGGGAATTGAAACTGCGGGGGCTGAAACCGTAACTACTGTGGCTGAAACTAAAACTTCCGTGGCATCTTCTTCAAACAAGTAATCCTCAATGCTTACGCATTCAACCATGCTTGACGGAATGTCTCGTTTTAGCTCCGTCAAGTCTGGGCTCTGCCTTGGCCTGAGAATGTCTGCACTAACAAAGTTAGTGCAAGTGGAAGAGTGGTTCAGTTTCAATCTCTACGAGTGTCGGGAACATTTCTCTTGACACAACTGCTTGTAACCAAGTCCTTCTCGATCTCTTCGCTCCTCAACAGCAACAAGCTCTATGATCCCCTGACCGTACTTTTCGAGAGGTGTCCCCTTCTCATATCCCCAGCGGTGACATAAATTCTCGACCATCTTAGAGGGGTTGCTACGAACAGGTGGGTAGTTGCAACATTCAAATTCGGGAATGAAATTAACTGGCTCAAACCGATTAACCAGGAATAGAAGATTTGAAGGCTTGGAGTCGAAGCAGACAGTCTGGTGGGACAAGGTTGACATAGCAACGATCTTCTCCTTCTCAAAGTTTTCAGCCATGACGGTAACAATGTTATCGCCCTAGCAAAACTTGATCGTGCGATGGAGAGTCGATGGGATGACATGATGCTTGTTGAGCCAAGAGTGCCCAAGCAGGAGATTAAACGAAGGTTCAAGATCCACAACGTAGAATTCCACGTCAAACTCAGTTGAACCAATAATGAGGGGAATTACCAACAAGCCTAATGCATCGTGGTGCGTGTTGTCGAACAACGTCATCCCCTTTACCGCTGGCACAATATCCTCGGCTTTGAATCCAAGCTTGCTTGTTGTACGCAAGGGGCAGACATTTATGCCTGCGCCATTATCGACCAGAGTAAGGGAGATGTGGAAGTTCTTAAACTGAACAGTTACGAACAATGGCTGGTTGTGATTGATCCCCGCTAGAGGTAATTCTTGGGAAGTGAAGGAGATGACCTGGGGTGTGGCAATCATGCTTACCATTGTCTCTAGTGCTGCAAGTTCTATAGTGGGGGCTACATGTGTGGCCTGGAAAACCCGAAGGAAGGCCTCTCGATGCTCGGCCGATGTGTGGATCAAGTCTCAAATGGAAATATCAGCCTTGACCTTCTTAAGTTGAGTAGTGATGTCGGCTACAGGCTTGGCTATGGTGGAAGAGGACTTTGTCAAGACTTCCTCAGTGGTGGGCTTCACGGGTTGGTTTTCTAGCTATGGTGGATCTACAGTAGGCTGGGTTTGCTTAGGCTCAGGAGGTGGGACCCTGTATACCTTCCTCGAACGCGTGATCTCGACACACATCTCTGCGGCATAGTTATAGGGCATGCGAAGTGTATTTTGGGTCAAATTAACAACCACGGGTGCCTTAGTGACTAACTCTGGCCGAACAAGGGGTAGGCTTGCGTCAGGTAAAACTGGTAGGGATACAAGTTAGGGAGACTATGTGGTGGGATGAACTAGTAGGATGACAGGCGCCATAGATGGAGGGGATTGTGCTAGTAGGGTGACTGATGTGGTTGGTAGGAGTGAGTGCGCTAGCAGGATTGCTGGAGCACCAGGTGATGGTGGGTGTGCCAACGGGATTACTGGATATTCTGGTTTGGCGATGACTTGGATTATATTCACTACGGAGCTTGAACCCTCGAGAAAAGAGTGATACAAAGACTGTGGGAACGGAGTAGACAAATCATGAATCAAATCCGAAGGGTCCATTGTGGGAACATTGGATAGGGTGAGAAAGTGAGCAGGGATCCCAGAGGTCCCTAGAGCGTCTAGATGGCCATGCTCAGGGAGAGGCTGGCTAACAATGCTAGGAGGATCAGGGACAAATGTAGATGCTTGTGTTCGTGCTAGAGCTGACTCCATCTACTGGGTGTGAATGACAATGACCTTATTGTCAATCAAATCCTAAATAGCAAGCTAGAGCGTGACGCAACTATCCATCGCTTGCCTCGCGGCGTGATGAAAGTTGCAGAATACGTTTGCTTTGTACCACCCCAGCAGTGGATGCGGTAGTAGGCGGACTTCCGGGAACTTCAAGAACGACTGTACCTTCAGGAGGACGACACTCAAGGGCTCGACCAGAGGCGTGAAGTGGTGCTCTGGGCGTCGCAGTCGTACTTGACCTTGGTACGGTCCTAGCCTTGCCGGTGCGACTGGATACACTGGCTCAACGATAGTGGTGATGTGTGAGGTGCGTGGTGCTCTACGTGTGGGTGCATAAACAAACTGCTACTGAGATGGGCATCCCATGTCAATAGGCATTGTAGGAGATCCGACGTATGCAACGGCGTTCCGAGGGGATCCCTCCTCTTGTTGGCATTACGTTTACACCATTTCTAGTGCTGCTACCACTTGTTCCTGGGACGGAAGCAAGGGACGTGGCTTGTTTGACAAATGCAGTGAGCGCGGGAAAGCTGCCACTACACAACGAACTTTCTACACGAGCGCCAGCACGGATAAGTGATGCAAAAGTAGTAATAGGTTGTATGCTAAGTAGGGCCCCGGTGACTAGCTACGCTCCCTGGATAACCATCTCAATGGATTCCTCATCAGAGGGTTTATCCCGAACTTGTGAAGCAAGAGCGCGCCAGCGCCCAACATACTCTCCAAATGATTCATGGGGCTTCTACTTGGTGGCGGTGAGGTCCTCACGCTTAGGGACCAAGTCGAAATTAAAGGAGTACTATTCCAGGAACGCCTGACTAAGGTCGTTCCAAGTCTTTATCCAAGCCATATTTAAAGAGGTGAACGATTTTAGTGCTGAACCAGTTAGACTCTTTTGGAAAAGACGGATCAATAACCTCTCGTCAGCCTGGAGCTATGCAAGATCTCTGCAGTACGCCCTTAGATGCGAGATAGGGCTGCCTTTACCATTGTATTTCTCGAAATCCAGGACTTGGAAGTTCGGTGGGAGAGTAGCCTCTGGGAAATAGCAGAGGTCTCGAAATTGGTAAGACTAGCAGTCTCCTCCCTGCACTTGTCGAAATGCTTTCTCAAGATCGCCCACCTTGGCATGGAGGGCATCTGGAGTGGCTGATGAGGGTGATGCAGCATGGGCGGGTCCTACGTACGCCACATGAGTCACACCGAGGTGCTCCTTCGGATCCACCATTGCGTCTGTTGGTGTAAGTACATGATGGTTGGCGTACCCGTGTGTTGGTGCAAAGTGCTGTGGGGTGTATGCAAAAACTTGGCTCTGATGCAAGAAGGGAGGGGAAGATGCATGATGTGCTAAATGAGGTGCAATGTGTGTGGGGTACAACTGTTGTCCCAAGACGGATTCGAGGAATGAGACGTGAGGGTGTTGTGCCCCTACCTAACCTAAAGGCTGGCCACCAAGTGCATAGGAGGGATGTTGTGCAGTGACTAACGAGGAAGCTACAGGTGGAGTCGGTCCCGTCGCCACCGAAGTCAAAAGAAGCTGGGGCGATGGTCGAGGAGGTGGTGCGGTGGGTGTAACATGATATACAAGCGACAACACAAGGACCTCTGGAACCACCAGAGGAGCAACATAAGCTGGAAGGATATAGAAACCCATGGCTTGAAGCTTTTGAGTGAGCTCAAGAAGCTGTTGGTCATTGAAAGCACGAGACCCGTCAGTAGCAGTACTAGAGACCACAGTAAAAGGCATAGAGGATCCAAGTGGAAGTGGGACTTCAGACTATCCAGCAAAGAGAGATCCTATCAAAGATGTCACCGCGGTGGCTGGGTGCTAAAAGTAGCAAGTCCAGCCAGAGGATAAGACAAAGGCTGGGTCTCTGGAATGTGTGTGGCCGTCATAGTGACGGCCTCGATGACCGGCACCGCAGTGGAGTGAGCCTGCCAGTTTCTGGTGCCCGAGGAATTCCCGACCATCATGAAACGACTGTCGAGAGGAGTGGTAAAAGAAATCAGTGTCAAAGGTGAGACCACCGAGGCAATCACCTCAGGAGTTGCAGAAGTCAAAGGCTCACCAAGATGCTGGGCCATGGTGGAACGAGAGCGAGTAAGAATCGGACTGCGACGATAAGGCCAAGGACGAGTCCTAGGACGAGCTATCGTCGACAGCGACAAGTAACTCAGAAAAGGATGGGTGAGATCTGTCACCAAAGGGGAAATAGAAAATAGGGACGCTCGAGCTCCAACAGAGGAACTCGCTCGCTAACCTGGAAGAAACAAATAGGCATCAGAGAAACCTAATGTGAGTAGAACAAGATATAGATGCAAAGTTATTATGGTGGCATGAATGCACATGCATATGGATGCAACTATTATGCACTCTCTCACCATCTAGGTGTGTCCTAGTAAGTTGTCTACTCCGGACTCTCTCAGGGGTATGCGGGTCTCCGACTCAAGGCAAGAAAGTAAGGTCCCCGCTCTAAATCCTAGCCAAGGCACAGGCAGTGAACGGGTGGTGCGTTTGTGGCCTCATCTCCTGCAGTAGCATAGAGCTGTATCCTCTACTAGTATCGACACGACCCCGGACAAGGGGGGACAAACTAGCAACATGTCCCACGCCAAAGCCATAGAACGGATTACCAGAATTGTCCTTCACAGACTGTAGGTGGACTCAGGGGAGAAGATGCATGCCCTATATGATCAATCATGCAATATGCTTATGTGTTTTTTACTTGCATTTTATTAACCAGGGGGAGAGTTTGATTTGGTCTCTAGTTTTGCCTTATTATTTGTTTCTCTGGGTTTGTGTGTTTTATTTTAACCAGAAAGGGGAAACAAACATGTCTTTACTCTCCTAGGCATGTCAAGTGCGTTGGTGGCCTCATCTCCTGCAGTAGCATGGAGTTGTACCCTCCACTAATACTGACACGACCCCGAACAAGGGGGACAAGCTAGCAATATGTCCTACACCTAAGCTATAAAATGGGCTACTAGACTTGTCCTTTGTAGACTGTAGGTGGACTCAAGGGAGAAGATGCATGCCCTTTATGATCAATCATGTAATATGTTTTTGTATCTTTTACTTACATTTTATTAACCAAGGGGGAAGAGTTCAAATTGGTCTCTAGTTTTGCCTTATTAATTGTTCTCTAAGTTTGTGTGTTTTTTTTAAACCAGAAGGAGAAACAATCATGTCTCTACTCTCTTAGGCATGTCAAGTGTGAAAGGGGAAGAAAACACACAAGTAAGGCAAACAAGCAAGCAAACAACAAGCAAAATGCATGATCATGGCATGTGCAAGTATCGTGGCATCATGATTATGAAAAGAAAACATCCATCACATCAAAAGGCAAGATATATAGCATATGTGTGCAGTGATAGAGCAAAAGTGTGAAAGAAAGTGCGAAAAGCACACTAAGTAAGCGATCAATCACAAGCAAGGCAAACAAACAATCATACAAAACCAAAGCCTCAAGAAGCAAGCAAAAAGACTAACCTGAAAGCCAAAATCTGGTATCTCCAGTGGAATCGCCAGTTTCTGTGACCGTACCCCGGCCTAGGGGTTCGGTGCGGGGTCACGCCAGAGGGAGGAGGCTACAGCCATGCCAAGATGGCGAGGGTGCAAGATGGGATGAAACAGAAAGAAAAGAAGTTGCCACCTAGTCTTTTAAGGGAAAGACGAGGAAAACCACAAACAAATCACAAAAAGTACTTGATTGAGATGCAAATATGAAGGCCAGATGTCTACTAACCAAAGGATGGGTAAGGATTCCTATTACGTACGGGAAAGGTGTTAGGCACCCCCGTACGCGTGAGAAACTCGATCTTTCTAGTCTAATTCACTTGCTAGAGACTGAATGAATATTTGCTAAGCCTAGATCGTGCTCTAAACATGCTGATATGAATGCCAAGACAAGACTGGATGGATGTATAAGAGGGTACGCGAAAACTACGAAGAAATCCACATGAAATGATGAAATTACATAGTATGGCACTACAAAGAAAATCACATGAAATGACGAGGTTTTGGCTAGAAAGGCTCGGAAAATCATACAGGTCTCAAAAATGTCAAAAATGCAACCAACTCATGTAGTCAGAATCAAAGAAAGCATCGTAGAGATCAAGATGGGAAAACTGCAAAGAAGCTCGCATAAAATAGGAAAACTGTGACATGTGAAGAAATTCACATAAAATGACGATGTTTTTGTAAAGAATGGTTCAGAAAACCATACTGATGTCAAGGGGATCAAAAATTCAACAGACCCAAATCATTAGGAGTGCAGAAAACACCATAGAAATCCAAACGGAAAAAATTGCAATGAAATCCACATAAAATAGGCAAATGGCGAGATGAGAACAAAATCACATAAAATGATGATGTTTTTGTAAAGAATAGTCCAGAAAACCATACTGAGGTCAAAAAGATAGAAAGTGGGGGCAACCCGAGTCATCGGAATCATGGAAAAGGTTGTGAAAATCAAAAAGGGAAAATAATCCGTGAAGGGACCAATGTCGGCCTTCAAGCATGTTAATGTACGCCCTCGGGCGATGAAATCCAAATCAAATCGAGAAATCTAAAAATAAGGAATAAAGATAGTCAAATCGAATATCAAATGAAGGAATCTGAAGACAGGTAGGAGAAAAATCCATGGAAACACATGAGGTGTAGACTTATTGCAAAAGGATAGATTTATGTGCAAATACAGCGAAAACTATGTAGAATGTATAAAAATGTACCTAAATGGGTAAAAGATGCTAAGGAATTCTTTGGACAGAGATTATGCATGACTTGGTGCAATAACTGACATGCATGTACATGAATTGATGACATAGGGGCAATTTGGTCATTTCAGTGGTCAAATATGATACATGCATGTATGGGAATAATGCATGGTCTAAGATATGCCAAAATGTATGTAAAATGTCAGGAAAATGTTGTTTTCATGAAAACATGTAGAAGACAAGGTCTTAAAATCAACAAAATAATGTCAACACAATAAGAGATAAGTACAAGGACCAAAACGCAAAATTCACAAAAAGAGATGAAAACTGGATTAAAATACATTCAAAAACTTCTATCCTAGTGTGAAGATGATGGATCAAAGGAAAATGTGACACTAGGATGTGAGAATTATACTTAGATAATTTCCTGAAAACTCAGGGTCTAATGTGCAAAATTCACAGAAAGGATAGGATCATGGTTAAAATGTGCTCAAAAAGTCTTATCCTAATGCTTTGATCTAAAATTTAAAGAAAATGTGGCTATGTGGTATGATAGGTGTGCAAATTGCACTTTTGGTAATTTCTTGAAAACCTAGGGTCTACTATGCAAAATTTCCACATAGGGTGTAAATCTGACAAAAATGTGAAATCAGATATTCATTTATATTGCAAACAGGGTTTTTCTGGTGAAAACTTAATTCAGGTGATGATTTTATATGCACATGTGATCAATAAAAGGGAAACATATTAAAATGTAATTTAAAATGCAATTAAAACCATCATTAATGATTTAAGAAAAATTTCAGGGGCCTGGGTATAAATATTTCTGTCCAGAAAACACTATGGGTTTTTTGGATTTTTTGATTTTTTTTTTTTTTTTGTATTTTCTATAGTATGTACAAGTGGTGCTATTGACTAGCGGCTGTCCTACTCTTGACTGATAGGAGTGATACCGCCTGGCTTTCCTCCTGAGCTTAACTCAGTGTCTTTTTCTTTTCACCCTCACCTTGCTTAAGGTGAAGCTTCAGCTGCATATACCATCTAGACGCACCTTCCGGCTCCAAAGAGATTAACTGTAATGGTCTAATGGGCTCTAGTTGTGACTCAGCCAAGACCATGATGGATAAGAGGTCCGGCTGTTGATGGGGGGTTGTTGGCTCTGATTCTGAGGCCCTAGCCTTTCCTTTTCTCAACCTTTGATGCTCGGCTGCATCCTCGGCCCACACTGACAATTGTTCTTGAAACAACAACTCTAGGTCACTGACTTGATCGCTCAACTGACTTGCTCAACAGACTGTCTCATCTTCTGGCGCAGTGCGATCAGAATACTGGATAGCACTCTGTTCTGCCACTGCCTCATCTAAATTGTGGACCTCTACTGACTGGATCTGAGGCCACTGTGAACAATGCCCAAGTTTGACCGACTGCACTGATGGATCTACTGATGCAGCTGCTTGTAGGACTATCATTGTGGGGTTCATTGTTGGAGCTGTGACTGGTGTTGTCAATGTGCCAACCGACGGCTGAGGCTGTGGCTGCACCATCTAACGTTGGCTCCTCTCTGCAGTGCCTTGGCTCTGATTGGGATCGAGTATCCTTGCACTGACAAAATTGGTGAGGTCCGACGGAATAGAAATCTTCTTGTACCTCTTGGTGCGTGAATATCCATCTTTGTGCGACTGCCACTTATGTCCCAATCCCTCAAACTCTCGCCTTTCCTTTGCTTGGATGGACTCGGAGATTCCCTGGTCGTGTCGCTCGAGTGGTGTTCCTTTCTTGCATCCCCATTTGCGACACACATTTTCGACCATCTGAAGGGGATTGCCGCGAACGGTCAGGTAACTGACACGCTTGAGAGATGGAATGTAGTTAACAGGCTTGAAACGGTTAACTCGGAACATGACATCGAACGACTTAGATTCGAAATGGACGGTCTGGACTAAGATAGCAGAGACCGACTCGACCTTTTCTTTATCAAGATCTTCCCCCATGACAACAACTACGTTGTTGCCCCAGCGGAACTTAACCATACGATGGAGGGTCAAGGGGATCACTTGATGCTTGTGCAGCCCAAGGCGCCCAAGCAAGAGATTGAAAGATGGCTCCAGATCCACAATATAGAATTCGACATCGAAGACAACATGCCCTATGGTGAGAGGAATAACCAGCATCCCTAGCGCGTCATGATGCATGTTATCGAAAGCCATCAATCCCCTCGTAGTTGGTATGATATCCTCAGCTTTGAATCCGATTTTATTTGCTGTACGCAAAGGGCAGACGTTTAAGCCTGCGTCGTTATCAACCAGAGTGAGGGAAATTCGAAAGCTTTGATATTGCACTGTAATGAACAGGGGATGGTTATGATTGATTCCTATTGGAGGCAATTCCTCACTAGAGAAGGAAATGACATGAGGCTCTACAATCATGCCCACCATATTCTCATGAGTGGACGGTTCAATGGTGGAGGAGACATGAGCAGCCTGAAAGATCCTGAGGAAGGCCTCTCGATGTTCAGAAGAAGTATGGATGAGATCCCAAATGGAGATATCAACCTTAACCTTCTTCAGTTGAGATGTGATGTTGGCAGAGGGCTGCTCCTGCCGGGTCAAAGAGGTAGAGACTGAACAAGGGACCGTTTTGGAAAGTTGAGGGGCTGGCTAACGAGGGGCAGACGCAGAACGATCTGGCTGGGCTGCTGGCGTTGGTGGCCTATGCACCCTCCCTAACCTAGTGACTTCTGCACACATCTCTACGATATAATCATAGGGTACACGATGAGTGTCCCTTGTAAGGTGGACGACAAGAGGGGTACGTGCTGCCGGTTCCAGCAAGGCCAACATAGAAACAGCTGAGAGGTGGCCCGACTGGAGAGGGTGCTCAACAAGAGAATGCTAAATAGGTGGCTGGACAGGATACTAGATAGGATGCTGGACAGGAGACTGGACAGGATGAGTAGGCATGGGTCGGGCGAGTAGGTGAATGGGTGACCCAGAGTGTGCAGTCGACGATGCGATGATATGCTCTGCTCTCGCGGTCAGCTGTATCATGTGGACTATTGACTCGGAACTGGCACCACTCAAACAATAAAGATGAGTAGGGAAGGGCTCATCAATAGTATGGATTAGATCAGAGGGATCTACTACGGACGTCGTAGACCCAGAAGCAGAAAGGAAATGGATTCCTGAGGCGCCGGCGCCTACAGAGTTGTTATGCGCAGGCATGGGCTAGTTGACAATGTTGGGATATACAGATGGTGCCTGTGCACGTGGAGGTGGTGGTGCAGGTGCAGTGTGTGCCTCCTGGGTGTCAATGATGATGACCTTACGGTTAATCATGTCCTGAATGACATTCCAAAGAGCCATGCAATTATCCGTCGAGTGACCCACGCAGCGATGGAAATTGCAGTGGAGGTTCGTGTTGTACCACCCCGGAAGAGGGTTCGGTGGGGGGCAGACCTCTGGGACTTTCAGGAGTGACACCACCTTGGGGAGGATGGCACTCAGTGGCTCCACAAGTGGGGTGTACTGTCATGTAGCACACTGAAGCCTTCGTTGCCCTGGGTGGGGTCCTTGCCAGACCGGTGCCGCGAGATACATCGGTTGGGCGGTGGTGGTGATCTATGGTGTGTGCCGTGCCCTAGGTGCATGTGCGTAGACTAACTGGTTTGGGCCTGGTTGGTTCTGTTAGAAATATTAACATTAATTTTGATGATTATTCATTTGTGCTTATTTTCATAAATATTATAACGTGAAAAAGATTTAGAGTGTCTTAGCATGAATTCAAAAATACATAC
>JAMKQA010057210.1:0-11672 GCA_024699735.1 Posidonia australis
TTCATCAAACCTTTAGCAAGCATTTGGACTAGAAAGACCGAGTTTCTCGGGCGTACGAGGGTGCCTAACACCTTCCTCGTGCGTAATAGAAATCCTTACCCATCCTCTGGTTAGCAGATATCCAACCTTCACATCAGCATCCCATACATTCATCCTTTTATGGTTTTCCTCGTCTTTCCCTTAAAAGACTAGGTGGCGACTCCTTCCCTTTTCTTTTCTTTTATCCTTGCGCCTTCGCCGTCTCGGCATGGCTGTCGTCTCCTCCCCACCCCTCCCTCGGGTCGGGCATGGTCACAAAAAGAAAAAAAGAAAAGAAAAGAAAAGAGAAGCAAAAGAAAAGCTAGACCCTTGGGTAAGTTGCAAATGCATAGGACCAACCACTAACGAGCGATGCTAGAGCTATAAACCGATGCCAAGAGCCTGTTGAACCTCAAGTCTCCCTCACTCCACCACACAAAGGCAAAGGGCATGAAACCCTTGAAGCTTAGGGATTGAGTAAATAAAGGAGATAATAATCAATTAAGGCTAATACAAAGTCTTAAGTTCTCACAAGTTAAAGCCTGGTAAAAGGGACAACTTTCTCACCTTGGATAATACAAGGTAGTAATACTTAATGTATAACAAGGAAGGCTTTGACCATACTCATCAATCAATAAAAAAATCCAGAAAAATAAAAAAAACAAAAAAAGTCAGAAAATCCAGAAAATACCAAAAATTGGAAATTCCCAAAAAATCTAAAAAAAATCAGAAAACCCAAGAAAAACAACAAAAATAAATTAAGTAGTGCCATCCATTTACCTACAAGTGAAAACCTAGTAAGGAAATTGGAATTGGTTTGGCCGATGATGCAATAATCGATTCACCCAATTTGGAGATAACATCCTACTTAAGAGTGCCTTCATGGCTTAGGTGCATTTCCTCGATAATGGCATTGCCCTGCAATGATCTTTAGAGCATCCACGGATGACTCATAATCGACGTCCATCGGGCTCTGATTTTTCACCTCTCGGTTGAGGCTAGAATTAATTCTGTCCACCTAGTTTAATACATGAGAGTAAAAGATAGCATTACAGTACTTTTCCTAGGTGACTTAGCCACTCATTGGAGGTAGAGAAAGGTACACCCTTTGATTACTAACATGTGCTATTAAGTGTGTAGGTATGAACCCCACTATGTGTTAGTACATCAAGACTTACCGTGAGGCTACATCAAGTCTCGCTGACAGTGGAATCTAGCCTTTGGAAGTCCTGCTGAGAGTGGACTCCCACCTTTGGAAGTCCCAATAGTGTACACAGACACATTATTTAGACATTTCGGTTTGGCAAAGGAAGAGTTCACTCCCTCACTTGGTTATTTATTCTTAAAACTCTTTTTTCTGCCAAATCGAGTTGTTGGATGACGATCCTTTCATGAGAGCACTGGTCACAATCGAGGACGAAAAACACTTGACCATAATGAATTGCATCCATGCATCTTGCATATGTCTATATGGCTAGGGAACACCTGTACCCCACCAACCTAACCTGCCATGGGGACCATCCATTCCATATTGTATGATGACTCTGCATTTGCATTATGTGCTTGAACCATGCATCCATGCATTTAGTTTTCATGCATTGGAAATGGAGCACGGACGAAGCATTATTCTTCAAGTGTGTTAGAAAAACTTAGAACTTGTGATCCTCCTTAAGCCCCAATCAAGTCCACCTATCCTCATCAAACATTCCAATCCGAGCAAGCTCTCAAATAAGAAGTCACAAACAAATAATCTTTTTATTAGCTTCTTCTTTTCAACCGGCGATAAGGTAAATTCCCACGATCATCCCTTAGTTCTTTCTTGTTGAAATGACATCTCTACATGGTCAACATGGTTTCGACATTGACTGTGACACATAGCTCCGAAACCGACTTGACCCCTCCATGCCTGAGCCTTCAATATGACGACAATCTTAGTTTATCGAACCACTCAGCTATGTGACTACGTCTCGAAACTGAGTCAGTTCTTCCCACACCTGGCTATGTGACAATCTCTCGAAACCAGGTAGGTTTCACCTTTTTGGCTATGTGTTCATGTCCCGAAACCAAAAAGTGATTTTCTTTTTGAAACCCTATAGTGAACTGCTTGAAAATGAGCTCGCTATTTCAGAAAATGCTTAATGGGGATATTCTTCTTATTTTGGAGCTAATCTTGTTCCAAGATCAATTCCAAAGACGGGCATTTGTAGATATCTCATTTTCGCATTTCCCAGAATTCATTTAGGATAGGAATCCTTGAGGCGCACTAGATTACTTGGCTAAGGATCAATAACATATTTTCCATATTTTTAATGATTTTATGGAATTTCTAAAGTATTCCTGGATTTTTAAAAGATCTCTATGAATAAAATAAAAGATAGGGGGTAGAAATATAAAAAGACTAGGATATTGCCAATGTGACAAGTGACATGCTCTGTCACCACTTCAGTAGGCAACATGATTTGTTTGCCGCTGAAGCAGGCAATGAGATGTCATGGCTCCAATTGCACAGGCGATAGTTGTCCTAGAATTTTCTTTCCTCATATTCTGTCATCCTGAGCCTTAATATAACATGTGCGACATTTATAAATATTATCATGATTTTTGCCATAATTATTGTGATTTCTATAATTTTCTAACATTTAAATATATATGCATATCATATAAATCATTATAAATGCCAAATAATTCTAGAAAATTATTGAAATTTAGATGACTTGATTACTTATCTTTATTTACCAAAATTAGTTTTTTTTATGATGAGTTATCACATTTTAATGTTATAACTCATATTTAATTAAAGATAATACTAAAAAGTAAAAATAATATCCAAAATATCTGGATGATTGCCAATCTATTGTAATCAAATATATCGTTGATTTCAACTGATGTTTCTTGTAATTATTGGATATTTGGAATTTTCAAATTTGATTTACTTATCTTTTTAAGTTCAAATTGAATTTAGAATTATTTTAAAATCTTTCTATTATGAAGACAATTTTAAATCATTGATTTGATCGTTATCTACTAATAGATTTATATGAAGATATTTTGAGATCTTAATTTTCAAAATAATTCCTTTTTAGTTTGTTGGTGCCACATAAATCGATGATTAGTTGACGTGGTAAATTTCATGTCAGTTAGCTATTGATTCATCACGAGCGGCGAATTTGAAATCTATAGCCTAATTGCCTATACAGGTGGTGATGAGATAATTCTGTTGCCAAACAGGTGACAAAATCTAAAAAAGAGATTTTTTTTTTTTTTTACTATTGTAATGAGTTTAATTCTGGTTCTTGATCTTCCACTCGTCATTGACGAGATTTGGACCTCTCAAACTCTATAAATAAACCCTTTAGCTCAAGAGTTTGAAGGGAGGTTAATAAAAAACATAGGAGTTAGTCAAAACTCTAGAGAAATCTTGTGTGAGAGAGAGAGAGAGATTGAGAGAAAGAGTCATAGTCCTTCCTCTATTATGTCCAAGTCCCCCCGTGAAAGCTTAGATCAACTAGAGATAATTGTGTCCAAGAGCTATAGCATGTTTCTGAAGCTCCATCCACCAGCCTCGACTTCTTCAAACCACTCTACAGTGTACGAGGGTGAAAGGGAGTTTTTTTTCCAATCTTTTTTTTTACATATTACATTACATTCATTTAAAAATAACTCATGACATATGTATGCAGGAACCACCCCTAGTTAGTATTAGATTTATTTATTCATGTTGTTTATATCTTTTTCTGACTTCATTTACTACACTTAGATTAATCTAAATCCATTTTATTGTTGTTTGTTTTGAAGGGAAAAAATGTTACATAGCACGAGGAAGCCACTGAGCAGCATCCTGTTGCTGATTTAGTGAACCAAGAACCCACATCATCTCCCATAGGCGTCTTGTCAGCCAGTAACTTCAGCAAGACAAGTGGCGATCATAAAGGGTCATAAACATGAGTAGACACGATGATAACTCTACATCAACACCCCCAAAAATCCATCCACAGCCCCGTCCTTGTTACCTCCTTCGAGTTCCTACTGCATGCCCCTCTAGGCGCTTCCCTCCTCTATACCAGAATCAGATGCAGGAGTCCTACTCCTATCACGGCTTTTGCCTCCTCTCGACATCTCCCTACTACCACAAAACAAAATATAGGTCAGATGCAACACTATTCCTGTGCAGTCCTACAAAGCCACTAACTGGACACAATTAAGCTGGTGCACTTAGTGAACCTAAGCTCTGATATCACTCTATAATACCCTGGTGCATCACAAATCAGTATTAGCACTACCCATTAACTAATCAACAAAATTAAACTAAAATAAATAATTAAATACATAAACAACTACCCAAAACCTCATGTGCAGCTAGTGACTCCTTTATATGCACTAGAACTGGACTACACCTAAATCAGCACCTGAAAAACAAAATATAAAATGCGTAAGTGACCTCAAGTCATCCAACACATGCCTACCAAAACTACGACAATAACATAAATGTTACGCCCCACATTTTCCACAATAATTTAAAACAAATTAAATTACAGGAAAATTAAAGCCAAATAGTAAATATCTAACTACCAGGAACATATGTGTGCGGCTAGGAGACTCCAAACTATATGTACTACACTAACTCTCTGCATGCCTGCACCTACAAACCAAAAACACGAGAGAAAACGTATGAGTGACAAGAGTCACCTAGTATGCACCCCAAGGAAAAACCACAGAAAACAAAAATATAATCAATTTTCCTTTTAAATTCATTTCGCAAACTATTTTCTCAAAACCTCACAAATCAGGTCCACACTGGCCAAAACCACAACCAGGGCTCTACTAGCACAAAGCCACAAGCAAAGGCCCTCAATAGCCAAAATCACACACAGTGAGTCGGAAAGCCCGACGTTAGGCAACTTAACTCTGGCCACACGCAGTCTGTTAAGGAGCGACCACGACGTTCTGCATTACTACGGTGTGCCACCCTGTGCAAGAGCCAACCACCATCTCGCGATTCTCCCACTTGGAGAACCCTCACAAAGCCAACCCCTCCTTGGGAAGGCTATTTTGTCTCTCAGGACGCTACCAGCTACAGGGTATGTGTCCCACCCGCACTGGCTGCCACAGGGTAAGCCTCCTCACAGCGTCCTCCACACACAGTGCTCAGGAGGGAGTGTCATACCCCACACCTAATGACACCTGAGCCTTAGTGCTCACAGTGACAACAGGAGTATCATACCTCCCCGTCATGCCACAAGACACCTCAACCCGTGGACCACAACCCTAGCCTTGAGACGACAGTCGAGGAGTCTCATACCTCCAAGACTCGACCCTCCTCAACCTCAGGTCTCTCGGCCCCCAACCTCAACTAGGGAGTCGCGTCCAACCACCCGAGAATGTCGTTACATTCCCTGGTCCCAACGACACGGTCCCACACTGTCACGGCCCGCACAAAGAAAATCAGGAAAACATTTTCCTTAAATAAGCCAACTATTTCTTTGAAATCCATTTCCAAAACCATCTTCATATTTTTGAAAATTCTTCTAAAACCACAGCAAAACGGCACATCAGGTGTCCTAGAGGACCACCACTGACAGCCCATAGTCCCTCTCAATGGGACAAAACACAGCAATCAAGAAAATCCTCAGGAAACACATTTTATAAACATATTTGGGCCCTGATTCGGCATGCCGGAAATCAGATTCGGTATGCTGAAATCCAGTGATTCGGCATGCCGTTTTGGCTCCGGTATGTCGAAATCTACTAGATCGGTCGACCGAGGTGATTCGATAGGCCGAATCGACCAGAGGACCAAACTAACAGAAAAACGGTATACCGAATGAAATCGGTATACCGAAATTCATTGATTCAGTATGCCGTTTTTACTTCGGTATGTCGAATTCTACGATCCTAGAAAATGGTCCAAACCCTACTGTCCGAAATCGCCCCAACTAGGACCTCCGATCGGACTTCCTAAATAAGCACCAAAAATCTTGCATAAAACATAAGATGTAGACCCTCGAGTCTACTCCAAATCCCAATAAACAAAATTAAAATCCATTTACCATGAATCAAGATATAAAATTGCAAACGCAGAAAGGTCGAAACGACCCAAAACACGCCAACTGCCATAAATGTCCATAAATCCACATAAATTCTAGGAATGTAAATTTATCTAGATTTCATGCAATCCTATCAATTTCTATCATTTTCATGCTCTCTATTACATGAGGTGGAGATGCGTACCTGAAAATGGCCTCCGGCGATCTCCGGTCAACTCTGGCGAAACTTGGTGACCACGGCGTCACCACGACCCCAAGGACGCTCCACCCAAGCTCCACACGCGACCCGAACCACCGTAGCACTCCGCTTCTCTCCCTCAATCTCTCTCTCTCTCTCTCGACGCATGATGCAGGGGAAAACAGGGGAGTCGAGTGGAAGGAGAAGGGGGTGAAGGAGGAAGAGTGCAGAGGAAGGAAAGGAAAGGTGGGGAAAAGGGAAACGCGCCCGAGGAGGAGAAGGAAAGAAGAAGAAGGAAGGAGAAGACGACGACGAATGGCGGAGGAGTGCGGTGCAGCTTATAAAGTCACGCACGTAGTAGCTGGGAACGTGCTCACTTGCACGTCTCAACCACCAGCACACCGCACGAGCAATCAACCACCAGCGACAACAACCAGTCCATGGCGCAGACTCCACACGGACCCCACACCCAAGCCCCACATGCACAGTGTCACAATGCATAGTGCCAACCACGCACAGGGACACGCAAAAGATGCCAGCCCACGAGCCCCAACCCTAAAAGCACAAAACCACACAACGAGACTCGAAACAGTAACACCTGTCCAGGAATAAAATTCATAAAATGCAATTAATTACAAAAATGAATTTTACGGGTGTTACATCCTAACCCCCTTAAAAGAAGATTTCACTCTTGAAATCACTAGGCGAAAAGATACGGGTACTGGGCTAGGATGGCTTCCTCACGTTCCCACGTGCCTTCTGCGGCTCCATGATGCTGCCACCGCACCAAAACCAACGGAATCACCTTGTTTCGCAGCACCTACTCCTTACAGTCAACAATCTCGACGACATCCTCCACAAAGGACAGATCTTCCTAGAGCCCTGCTGGCTGAACTGGGATCACATGAGACGTGTCAGTGAGGCACTTCCTCAGCATGGAGAAATGGAACACGTCGTGCACGGATGACATCTCTGGTGGCAGATCCAATCGATAAGCAACTTCACCGATCCTCTGGGTGATCTGGTACGGACCAATGTAGCGGGGACTCAGCTTGCCACGCTTCCCGAACCTCATGACACCCGTGGTCGACGACACCTTCAGAAACACATAGTCTCCCACCAAAAATTCCAACGGTCTCTGCCTCCTGTCGGCATAGCTCTTCTGCCGACTCTTTGCAGCCAACAGCCTGCTCCGAATTTGATCCACCTTGTCTACATACAGTTGCACAAGCTTCGGACCAATCAATTGACGCTCACCCACCTCTCTCCAGCAAACTGGTGATCTACATGGCCTACCGTACAAAGCTTCGTTGGCGCCATCCCGATGCTCGAGTGATAACTATTATTGTAGGCGAACTCAATCAGCGGCAAATGGTCCACCCAACTCACTTGAAAGTCTAAGCCACATGCTCTGGATAGTCCTTTCTGTCTGACCATTCGACTGAGGATGAAATGTGTGCTATAGTTGAGCACAGTGCCAAAGACCTCCTACAAAGTTCTCCAGAACCTTGAGGTGAACCTTGTGTCTCTGTCCGACACGATGGACACTGGAGCACCATGCAACCTCACCACCTCGGAGACATACAACTCCACCTGGCGGTGCATCGGAAGCTTCACCCGAATGGCCAGGAAGTGAGCAGACTTGGTCAACTGATCCACGATCACCCACATGGTGTCGTTCTTCCTCTGAGTCCACGGTAAACCAGTCATGAAGTCCATCGAGATGTGCTCCCACTTCCACATAGGAATATCCAATGGGTGCAAGGTCCCTCCAGGTCTCTGGTGCTTTGACTTGACCAACTGACAAGTAGTATACCTCGCCACATGGTCAGTAAAATCTCTCTTCATGTCAGGCCACCAAAAATTCCGCTTCAAGTCTTGATACATCTTCGTACTACCAAGGTGAATAGTGTACCTAGACCGATGCGCTTCATCCAACAACCTCTGCCTGACCTCCTCATACTGGAGCACATATAGGTGCATATCATACCTCAGCTCTCCATATGCCCCAACAGAGAAATGAGGCTCTCCACCAACCTCTAGCTTCTCAAGCACAGCCTGAACTAATGGATCCAGCTGCTGACAAGCGACAATAAACTCCAACAACTTCGGACAAACAAACAAGTTAGCCACCCAAGCACCAACCATTCCCTGAGCTTGCCGCTTCGACCTGTAGCTCACAAGATCCTCCAACATGGTCCACTCCTTGACCATCAGGCTCGCCATCACGTGCGTACGCCGACTCAAGGCATCGGCCACCACGTTGGCCTTGCCAGGATGGTAGGACAGGTTCAAATCATAGTCCTTCAAATACTCCACCCAACGGCGCTGCCTCAGGTTGAGGTCCCTCTGCATAAAGATATACTTCAAGCTCTGATGATCGGTGATGACTTCAAACTACTTCCCATAGAGATAGTGTAGCCAGAGCTTGAGAGCGAACACTACAGCAGCTATCTCCAAATTGTGGGTTGGGTAGTTCTTCTCATGATCCTTCAACTAGTGCGAAGTATATGCGATAACATTGCCATGCTGCATCAGCACACACCCTAACCCAATGCCACTGGCATCACTATACATAGTGAAGCCACCACTTCCAGAAGGCAGAGTCAACGTAGGGGCTGAAGCCAATTTGGGAGAACATCACACACTATCACATTTACCAATATCATCTATTAATGATTAAATCCAAGATTACATGGCACATCTCAATTACATCATTTCTAAATTCCAAGATGTTACAGGAATAAAATATGTATGAATCATGTATTCATCAAATACTTCTATACCTATCTTTTACTAGTCCTTGAGTAAAATTTACTCTTACCTAACTTAAGAAAGATACAAAAATCCTAATTCACTTTCACAGAAATCGCGATTACACTTAATATATGCAACAAGCCTTTAAATATTTAGGTTACTCTAGTAGACAAGTTATGTCTCGTGAGGATTTCTAGTGGATCTATCCACAAAATCCTAGAATAAAAAGAATAATAAATAAAGAAAGTGAAAATAAAGAAAAGGAAAAATCTACAATATCAACATATCTTACCAAGATGCATATGAAAATTTACTCAAACTTAAATATGTCAAATATGTATTTCATATTAGTTGGCTCTGAAATTAATTCTGGTTTGTGTATCCAAATCAGAATTGATTTTCATTTTTGCATAATTCATGAGGACTTTGTGGAGACTTTTCCTCTTGAAGTCCTTACAAATCATGATTTAAATTTTTTTTTTTTACATTATGAGGATTTCGTGAGAAAACATCCTCATTAAGTCCTTGCAAATTTTTTTAAAAAAAATTTAAACAATTTGCAAGGACATTTCATGCATATTGCAAAGACATTGCAAGGAAAAATATCCTCGCAAAGTTATTTGCATGCACATAATGAAGTAATGCTCTCGCAAAATCAATTTAGCAACGAGCTCTGTTGCGAGAGAAAAAAATGTCTTTGCAAAGGCCTTTAGTGAGGACAGTGCAACGACATTGCAAGAGCATCTGTTTTTGCAATTTCAAGTTTTTCTAGTAGTGACGATTAAACATGCATTACTTTAACCTTCTCATTTCATTATCGTGAGGGTCAACCAAAGTGGAAGCTTGGAACTAACAAACATTTAAAATAGTTAAATAAAGTTACAAATTTGATATAATCAAACTATTCATGATAATAGTTTGTAAGATTTATTTTACTTACAATCTCTCAAATTTGTACTCACATGTCATTTTCTTAGAAAAGGAGCTTCCTTATCTACAAAAGAAATTAATGACGAATAAAATAAATTGATCCTTTATTTGCTAGGTAAGAGATTTGTTCACTAATTGTTGATAAAGTATTAAATAAGGACTATTTTTTTATTTTGGATGCAATAAAATAAATAAGGGAAATTTTATATTTTTGTAGATCACGTTTGATCCTAGTTGGTTTGCAAATCACTAAAACTTTCCTTGTACACAATGTTCCTTGGATGTAAAATAGGAAGCCAATTCTTGTCTTGCATGAAGATCTTTAAACCTTCTCTTGATGATGTCCCCGAGAATGCCACATATAATTGTCCATGTGTAAAGACCAGTCTAGGAAGGTATAAACCCATAAATTCTAATGTTTGCCCTTGACTCTTATTAATAGTTATTGAAAATGGCAATCTAAGAGGAAATTGTCTTCTACTTAACACAAATGGCCATTCATAGTCTATTGCAAACATGACAATTCTAAGGATAATTACATTATCACCAACATTTCTACCAGTTATGACCTTAACCTGAATCACCTTCCTTCATATTTTCTTAATTGTCAACTTGGTGCCATTACACAATCTAGCTCCTTGATTCAGATTTCTCATCAAAATTATAGGAACTCCAATTTCAGTTCAAGATAGTGAATTGGCAAACTAGTGAACCTTAATGAGTTTAAGAATTCTGGTGGATGTGTGACAACCCCAATCATCACCAAAACCTCAAATGCCTAGTAAGAATATTAAACATGACTATATGAATGGAAAATCTCTTCAATTAGAAAATCAATTATCCTATCCAAGATCTTGTGATGCACAACCATGTGGCTCCACTATAAACACTAGAAATAAGTCTTACTAAGCCACAACTGAAAGAAAACACAAACAAAGAATGAATGACCACTAAAAGGTCATTTAGTACTCATTCACAAAAAGAAACATATAGAAAATAAGGCGAAATCAAAATTTTCTGAAAAATTACTAAAATAGACAAAATACGCAAGTAAAATGTGCAGGTATGATGCATTACTCAAATGTGCAAAACCCCTAAATCTACATAATCAAAACTAAAATCCACAAGAAAGACGATGCATGTAAATCCCAAACCATTCAGTTTTCCACCTATTAAAAATTGTTAGATTAATATATATAACTTCAACAAGCATCCAAAAAGAATGTCAAATCCTTTTCGCAAATTCCGAGCTTTATCAATACAAAAGTTGAAGAAAATCTATCATCAGTTCGACATCAAAATCCATAATCAGGACTTAAAACAAATTCGAAGAAATCACCAACATAACAATCAAAACCCGTCATGTTGTCCAACTCCAAGCAATCAACTATGGCCCACAAACAACTACTAGGATACGTAGTGTTGGAAAAATCTATTAATATGTTTTGATGATAACAAAATGAAATGTGATTAATTGTTAATTAATCACTTAAGAAAATATGACAAGTAATCATTAAAGCCAAATATTCAAATATACATATCTGTGAACATACTTGCCTTGATAGAAGCTTTTTGAAAGCTTACATCAATTCGGCATACCGAAAATTTTCGGTATTCCGAATCAGGGAAATTCGGCACATCACTCGGAGCACCGAAATTCAAAGCAAATCAAAGATTCCAGAAATTCGGTCGACCGGACAAAATCGGCATACCGAATCAGCAAATTTCGGAAGATCAAGATAGAG
>JAMKQA010057211.1:0-13480 GCA_024699735.1 Posidonia australis
GGACTACCCTCAGTGCCGGTGCTGTACGGGGCTGGGGTTAGAGTCCCCAGTTGCTCGGGCACCAGGGCGTCCCTAGGACGTACTCCGTGCTTGTACCAATGAGGGTACATTTTGAGGCTACGGCCGGGGCAGTTGAACTCCAGTACGGGGTGGTTCACCGTGGCACTGCAGTGTGGTGTGGTGACGTGGAATCCTCACCAGCTGCTTGAGGCCAGGTCAATCGCCTGTGGCCAGGGTGATGCGACTAGTATTGGAATGGAAAAATGTTGATTTGTGTGTGCAAACTAGTTCCTAGCCCGGTTTGTGGCAAATTGTGCCTATGGTTTTTAAATGATGTTTTGGGCTAGGAAACTGGATGAAATGATTTGTTTCTCCAAGTGTTGAGAATAAAGGTTTATGAAAGAGCATGAGGTTTTGAAAGAAAAGAAAAGAAAGATTGAAATACCATTGTTTTCTGATTAAACATGTGGTTTTGGAAATGATTTGTCGTTAAGCAATGGTTTTCTTTGGCTTTTAGTGCTGTTTTTGGGGCACGTACTTGGTGACATTCCTGTCACTCACGCGTGTGTTTTCTTGTTCCCTTGTTTCAAGTGCTAAGGTGTAGGAGCAGTTCTAGTCTGGTGCATATTTTCGAGCCACGTTTGCCGCACAAAGGTCTGGGTGTTTAGCATTATTTATTTTATGTTGCTATTTTACTTCTTTAGCTATACTTGGGTAGTTCTTGCACTGTTGTGTAGCACTGGGGTGTTACAGTAGATCATCTGAGATTCTAATCTTAGTGAACGAGGACTTATGGAAGTTAATTTTCAAATCAGAGCAAACTTGAAAGTAATAAAGGATTCTCTTAAGGTTAATAAGATATTCATCAAAAGGAGATAAGAAAAGTAAGGTATCATTGATATATTAAATATTTAACACATAAGTTCCTTTATTTGGGAATGTAACCCCTTTATGAGGTTATTATCTTTACCAAGATAAAGCATTTAATTAAGAATGTGGGCAACAATGATGAATAAGAGAAGAGATAAAGGATCCCCTTATCGGAGGCCGTTAGAAGCACCAAAGTGACCCTTAGGTGAGTCATTGATCAAGATAGAAATTCGACAGTGTAAATACACATTTTTATCTAGAGGTATCACTCATTCCTAGAAGCTGGTAGAGAGCATTGGTCTCTTGGTTCCTAGAAATCCTTTCCAAAACCCATTTGCAAATCTATGCATTCTTTTCTCAAAACTCTTTGAAAAACTATTTCAAAAATCATTAAATATCCTTTCAAAATCTCACAAAACACTGTGCCCATAAATCGGTACCAAAACTAAAATCGAAAAGCCACAATCCAAAACATAGCCTTGACAGCTTCTTTGTCAGGCCCATAAACCACACCTTGGGAGCGCTTGGATTCCAGAGTTCCTCGCTCAACTCACGACAATAACTCAAGCAAAACACCCAACAAAAGTGTCATCTGGGTATCAAACTCACCCCAAAGACACTACGCTAGAACAACTACAACCAGACTTTATGCTCTGACGCCCAGGTATAAGACGTCTATTGGCTCGTGTCCCTCGAGAGAACAGCTAGATCAAAGTCAAACACCCGGCACAGTGCCACTGAATACTATATTCAATGCACCACATACAAAACTACACAAGTCCTAGACCTAAGGATGATATCATAATCCTTAAAATCCAATCTAACCATTAGGGGAAGACTTAATATCTTTACGTTATATAATCTTTTATCTAACCACACCTTAGGTGGAATCTTACTAATTCATTTTGGGAAATCCCTATATTATTCTAATGATTATCCTAATCACTTATGCTATCATAAATATCTTCCCAGGATTAATATACATACATACATACATACATACAAATACAGGGTTAGGACTTGGATTGATAGACCGAAAACCACACGATCGACCAAAATTTCTTGATTTGACAGATCGAAAACGACTAGTCAATCAAACTAGGAGCTCTGTCAACACCCAAGACTTCCAGAACAGCAGACTGAACTAATTTGGTCAACGAAACCAAGGGTCAAGGAGACATTCTGAAGCTAAAACGACATCGAATAAAAATGATATGTCGAACTAAGCGACAGTAGGGCATTCCAACTTGGGATCCAAAACTCAATCTTGCAAACCACCACACCAAACTATATAGACATGCAATATATCAAAATGAAGATCTCGATGAGATCTTCGAGAAGGGACAAATAACACGAAGATCCATCAAGCGGATCTCTAGAAATCACAAGAAAACCATAAAGGAACATTATTCACCCCATACAATAAATACCATCATAAATAGTCCACAAATGCACAATAAATTCCTAAAAAATTTACTACAACTACGAACACACTACCATGCACCTAGGAATATAAATTGGAAACCAAAAAGAACCTATAGGATGTGTACCTGACACCGAAGACAATGACGATGCAAGACAAACAACGTGCCTCCTCCTTTGGCCACGAGCTCCTCCTCTCCCAAGTGACGATGGCGGTGCGATGAGCTTGGTGACGACGACGACATCTCTTCCTTCTCCGACCATCTCTCTCTCTCTCACTTTCTTTCACCCTCTCGTCTCACCCCTCATCTCTCTCTCTCTCTCTCTCGTTAATGAGAAGAAGAAGAAGAATAAGGGGACGGGGAAAAAGGGAGGAGAGAGAAAAAGAAAAAGAGGAAAAAGAAAGGAAAGAGAAGGTCATGAGCATGAGACCAGATCACGTGACCATCTACGTCCACGTGTCTCGTGTAAATCAGAGATCAGCCACTAAAGTACGTTAGAGAATCACCACAATAAAGAGCAAACCTTTAAAATTTCCCCGAGAACTAGCACAATATCATAATTACATAATACCAAGAAGGTCAGAAACCCACTAATCTAAGCGTAAGATATTGTCAGAGTTACGTTTCACACTAAAAGCAGGAAACTCAGTGTCTAATGACTCAGAACTTCATTAAAATATTTGGTCAAAACATCACTTTCGAAACTAGATTGTTATAGTTTATTATTTATCTTTTAACAAACATGTAATCTTATAAATAATACAAATTTCCTAAATAAGAATGATTATGATGTTTGGAATTATGAATAGAGCTCGACATCATAGTCTAGGAAAGTAGCGATCTTATTGTTTTAAATCAAAATTACAATCGTCATATTTTTATTAGAAAAAATTACAATTAATTAGTAATGAAAATGGAACATAAAATTTTCTAAGTTTTTTAATCAAGTGCACAGTAAGATGAATGGACAATCAAATATAGCTAGCTTGACAAGAAAGAGGGACATATAATGAGAATTAAATATAGCTAGTTTGACCTAGGACTGGGAGATATAATGAGAATGTGCTATTTTTCTTGTCATTTGGATGACTCGCAATAACCGTATTTTTTTAAGGCCTAGTTGCTTCAATTCCTTCAGCATGCCACAGCATATTCTTGTTGGCTACGTTTTGGAAACCAATGAAGTCGCAGCATCCAAAAAAAAATAAAAATGCTCCTCCATCATTCGTGACGTCCAGGCCTACTGGGAAAATGGAGCAGGAGCCTCTTCCGCCAATCTGGATGGAAAACTTGTCTTGGGGCAGATTGGACCCAGGTGGAAGTCATGGCGGAGCTTGAAGAGGATGGAGGAGAAACAGCAAACAAGGCTGACGATGCTGAAGCCAACCCTTGCTCGGCTGTGACTTTGAAGGAACTGAGAACCACTTCCCTCGGCGGTTTTTGTTCTGATACAGCAGCAGCCCTTTCTTGCTTCAATGCTGAATTCGTATTTTGTTCAGTTGAGAATCGCACAGTGTAGATTCACTGTCAAACCTGATCACCCTGCTCCCATTTCGAAGAGAATTTTCCATATATTAGATTGTGGATTGTCATGCCTCACTGGTGAATTTGTGGTTCTATCCATATTCTTCTTTCCAAAGAGAAGTGAGCAGCTCGCCCTCAACCTAACTTCTGAGAAAATGTGTTTGACGACGATATGTATCTTTCAACGAAATTGGTCCCCCGGTTAGCGATAACGTGTCCTTCCAATGGTTCAGGATATGTACTGATGTGGTTTATTTTGAACCCTTAGGATCTAGTAAATTTGGGCCCTTGGGACCGACACAAGGGTCGACTCTTCGGCATAAATGGGCTAGATAACTTTCACCAAGTATGGGTTCCATTTGAATTTGAGTGGTCATCTGGCCTTAAAGGTGTCGCGATACAAAAAGTAGCTGGATTGTGTGGAAAAGCATGGAACTATTACTGAACTTATTTCTATTGACTCACAATGAGGTCCTGTTGTCGTCGTAAAGCAAGTACATATCACGGCAAAGCAACAATAGTTTATTAATCACTTTTCTAATACGCATGTAACATGACAAGCAAATCACTTCCCACAAAAGTCGGAAGGAACATCAAAATGCTGAAAGTAAACAACCACAACAGACCACACACGATATAACTTGCCCAGGTATATATGGGTGATCACCACTTTATTACACCTGAATAGGTTGACTGTGGAGGACCACGGTTTCAACAGTGAGACCCGGTCCAAATCCAAACAGCACACCCCAGTCTAGTCCGTGTCCGGTAGTGGTTGTCCCCTCTTCTGCAGACTTCCTCCTCACCTCATCCAAGATGAACAATACACATGCACTTGACATGTTCCCGTATTCCTTGAGCACTTCTCTCGTTGCCTTCATCTTCTCCTCCTTCAGCCCTAACTTCAGCTCCACTTGGTCTAAGATCGCCGGTCCACCAGGGTGAGCGATCCAGAACAGTGAGTTCCAGTCGTTGATGCCGAGGGGAGTGAATGCCTCGACGAGACTCTTCTCTATGTTCTTGGAGATCAATCCGGGAACGTCCTTCAATAGGTGGAAGGTGAGACCAACCTCTCGTAAGTGTCCATCGATGGCTCCTGTTCAAAAAAAAAGAAAGATTAAATCTTGTCATATTTTATCACTATGAATTTAGTATAATGATATTTTAAGATGGATATGTTTGAAACTATGATAATTGAGAAATTAGAAAACTTAGTTGTTGAGAAATTAGAAAACTTAGTTGTTGAGCAATTTAGTTTTAGTATAGTGATCTTAACAAATATTACCGTCTGAATCTGGAAGAATGGTTTGTGTAGCCGATATGATTTGGAAGAGAGGCCTTTCGATGGAGAGGTCGGGATCAGCTCCGACAATGACAGCACCGGCACCATCTCCGAACAGTGCTTGGCCTACAAGGCTGTCCAAGTGAGTGTCGGAGGGGCCGCGGAACGTTACAGCGGTGATCTCCGAACAGACGACAAGCACACGTGCCCCACGGTTGTTCTCGGCAAGGTCCTTAGCGAGACGAAGCACCGTGCCACCGGCGAAGCATCCCTGTTGGTACATCATGAAACGCTTCACCGACGGGCGAAGGCCAAGAAGCTTGGTGAGCTGGTAATCGGCTCCAGGCATGTCAACGCCGCTGGTGGTGCAGAAGACAAGGTGGGTGATCTTGGACTTTGGCTGGCCCCATTCCTTGATGGCCTTGGTTGCAGCCTCTTTTCCTAGTCTTGGGACCTCTATCACTACCATGTCTTGTCTTGCGTCCAGTGATGATGCCATGTATGCACACATCTCAGGGTTCTCTTTTAGGAGATCTTCTGTCAAGTGCATGTATCTCTTCTTGATCATTGACTTCTCACCTGTATTGCAACCATAGTTCAACTCATGGACTTTAGGAACAAAGATCATGATAATAAAATAAAGAAATCAACGCTACTTCTTGTAAATAAAGATGATCATGTCCGTATCTAGTGTAAAGATTCAAAACGCATCGAACAAGATGGTGGTGGTGGTGGTAATAATCAATACTAAAGTAATTAAACAAGAGTTTTATTTAGAATATATACTAAGGTTATCAATGTTACTTTTTTTTTGTTGATGAAATTCACACATGCAAATTCAAAAGAAAAAAAACACTTACACATGCGCTTGAATTTTTCCTTGAGATCAGTAAGGTGCTCGCTCTTGGTGATACGGAAATAGTAGTCGGGGTAGTCAGCCTGGTCCACAGCATTAGGTGGTGTGGCGGTGCCAATGGCAAGCACGGTGGCCGGACCCTTGGCCCTCTGAGCCTGTCGGATCTCTTCGATCGAATTCATGGACATGTTGTTGGCCGGTAGCTGCTTAACCAAGGATGAGGAGGAGCAGGATGAGTAGGAGACAGACTTAGTAGAATACCACTAAGATTCACACGGTTCGGGCAAGTTTCTCACTACTCTGTTCTCTCCTCCTTTGCTGCCCTTGGCTGAGGGTGTGGATGGAAGTTGGACGTAGCAGTCGTGGTACGTGGGACTTATATAAGCGGGGTTAGGTACGAGGGGTAGGCGTGCTACCACGTGAAGGTTGGTTTGCGCGAGCTCTCGCGGTAGGTGGGCGTGCCGGTAGATCCGGGCACTTGGATGGTTTGCATGTGGTTGTTGTGCTCTCAACGGAGAATTTTTTAAAATTTGGTTTAGTACTACGCAGCCCTCAGTGGAACGCAGCTGCTTCTTGACCCGGTTTTTTTTTTTTTTTTTTTCAATTGAACCGGAGTGCATCATGTGCATGGGGTCTGTGTGAATACTGCACCGGCGTTGGTGGATCGCAGCCGCTTCTTGACCTGGATTCTGCATGCACCCCGATGTGCGCACCGACTTATGGGGTTTAATATTCAGCTATTATTGGGAAGAAGAGGAGGTAGAAGTAAAAAATCGACATGCGTCTTTCTTACTGATATATCACTATATAAATACAAAAGTGTGGCTGTTTTGCCATTACACAAAAGGTGGAGAATGATTCAAATTAACCTAACAATAGGAATAACAATCGCTTACAAAAAAAAAAAAAAAAAAAAGGGAACCGGAATCTAAATATCTTTATCTACATTAACTAACCAAAATAAGAATTTGAAACGTAACTACTTCGATTAACAAAAATTTCAAAGATGTTGGCTTGCCTCAAGTGGTGCTTGAAATGTCAACAACACCCACCCCTCAAGTTGGAATGGAATTTGAAATGTCAACGTTATCCAACTTGCGAAGTAATATAATCATCACCTCCTAGTGATTGGGTCAAGATGTTTGCCAATTGATCATGAGGATGATGAGACCAACACGAAATCTTTTTATGAACAAAGTGACAATTGATTTCAATATATGTAGCTTGTTCACGAAGAATTGGATTTTCCGCTGTATCAATAAGAACTTGGCTATTACAATGGACTGTAATGGCTATTCATCCTTTTAAATATTATATCTACATTTAAATTTAAATAGTATTAAAATGTTAAGATAATCTAAAATATATAAGTAGTTATGAATTTAAATTAATTCTAAAATATACACAAAAACAAATAACTTCCTTAACAAAATTATAAGACATAATTATTTTAAATTTAGGTTGCTTATTGAGTAATTTTGAGTTTAAAATAAAAATTTATTATAAATAGATTTTCGTTACAAAGAATATTTAAAAAAAATGGATATTAAGTCCTAAATGATTTCTAAGTTTGTAATAAATCAATTCAGAACTAAATCTTAACTAAATTGAAGTTTAAATGTTGTTGCCAATGCAATTGGTGACAACTTTAAACCATTATTTTATCATTTTTAATTAGATTTTCTACATCGGATAAACAAATATCCAGAGAATATATAGGGTAGTGGTCAATCTTATCGGCAACAACCATGAAACAACCTATTTTAAATCATTTAAAGTTAGATCTAGGTTTAAACTTAAACTTAACCTAGATTTTCATTGATTCTAAGGTGATGAAGCCTAGATATTGTGGATAATTTTGTTAGGATCGATGAAGATGTTGATGCTTCCACATACGTTGACACTTTATGTGATTGTTACTTGTCTTTTTCGATCGTTGTTGGCTGACAAGACGCCTTAGGGAGAGATGATATGAATTCTCGGCACACTGGGTTGGTGACAGGATGCTGTCTAGCGGTTTCCTCGTGTTACATGAGATATTTCTTCCTTCAAAATAGACAATATAGGTCCAGATTAGTTCAAGTGTAGTAAATAGTAATAGAGAAATAACAAATAATCATAAATGAGAAGGATTAAGTACAAATCGATAGTTGTCTCCGCATACAAATGCAATGACTAACTATAGTGCTAACATGAATAATGAAAACAAATGAGTAAAGGCAACAAGTACTCCCTACACCCTCGTAATGACGTGATATGAAATGGGGCGGTGGAAGCAAGGACGGAACTCCAGAAACACTATTTGGCTTCAAAAAGACATGGTCTTTAAGGAATTCGAACTCTTAGTAAGGTGGGACAAAGTGGGACGCTGAAGATCTCTCTTTCACAAGGGGTTTCTCTCAAAAACTTCTTTTATGGCTTCTAAGGTGGCTTATGGTTTCTCTCTTATTCTTGTCTCCGTCCAGCATTTGTCCCATCGAATAGTGGACGTAGGGTGTCTATTTATTGGGGTTGAGCCACCAAATCTCAGAATCTAGCAAGAAATCTCCGTCCAGCATTCGTGTTACATGAGATATTCCTTCCTTCAAAATAGACAATATAGGTTTGGATTAGTTCAAGTGTAGTAAATAGTAATAGAGAAATAACAAATAATCATAAATGAGAAGGATTAAGTACTAACCAATAGTTGTCTCCGCATACAAATGCAATGACTAACTATAGTGCTAACATGAATAATGGAAATAAATGAGTAAAGGCAACAAGTACTCCCTACACCCTCGTAATTACGTGATATGAGATGGGGCGGTGGAAGCAAGGATAGAACTCCGGAGGCGCTCTTTGGCTTCAAAAAGACGTGGTCTCTAAGGAATTCGAACTCTTAGTAAGGTGGGACAAAGTGGGATGCTGAAGATCTCTCTTTCACAAGGGGTTTCTCTCAAAAACTCCATTATGGCTTCTATGGTGGCTTAGGGTTTCTCTCTTATTCTTGTCTCCGTCCAACATTCGTCCCATCGAAAAGTGGACGTAGGGTGTCTATTTATTGGGGTTGAGCCGCCAAATCTCAGAATCTGGCAAGAAATCTCATTTTTGATCTTGTCGCCTATATGAGCGGCGACAGATATATATAAGTTGCCAAAGTAAGCGGCGACGACAGTGGATATTCCATTTTACGTGTAACGTGAAGAATCTTGTTTGAAAGGCAATGAAATATTCCATGTCAGCAAATCGCCTGCGCTTGTGGCGCCGAGTGATCAAAAATGAGACAATTTAAAGAATCAAAATCCCGAAATATCTTATATATATATATAAGATTAGATCAAGACCAAATCCAAGATTTTCGTAGTTAGAATAAATCAGAAGATATTTTGAAAATCAAATCAATTAAGTAAATTAAGCAAATTTGATTTATATCATAATTTATGAAAATCTGTAATTAGTCTTGATTAGCAATCACTTAGGACTTTTAAAAAATCATGCCTTTATTTTTGGACATTATGAGAATTAAATGTATTAAAAAAAAATAATGAACAACACAAAATCTCAATTTTTCCATAAAAATAAAGATAAATAACTTTAAATTAATGTCATCAATATTTTTAAGTTTTCCTGAATTAATTAACATTTATAAAGATTTATATGATATGCTCATATATTTAAGTGCTAGAAAAATCATAGAAATTATAATAATTATGGAAAAAGCCATGATAATATTTATAAACGTCCCATATATCACATTAAGGTCCATGATGACAAAATATATTGAGAGAAACACACAGGATGTTGGTCACCTATAATATTGGTGTCAGATAATCTAGGCATCGTAAATAGTTGCCCAATTAACAAGCAACGATGCTAGTCGCTTGTCTTTTAGGTCACATCCTTATCTTCGCTGTTTACCCTCCTGTCTTTTATCTTAATCCACAGAGACTTATTGAAACTCTGGAAATACTTCAGAAATTTCACAAAATCTTAAAACATTTTATTTAAGATCAAAATACTCAAATTTGCCACCAATTTGAGTGAGGCGAGAGTGTTAGCTCTTCCACACCTAGCGACTCACACCAAAGGTGTATAAGGGATTCGAACCTGCCACTAGTTCGAGCACGTTAGCTCTACCACAGCTAATGACTTTGAATCGAGTAAAATCGAAAACGTATTTTAAGAGATAGAGGAAAATCAGGAGAATATGCTATAAAACCTTCATAATGAGATCTGAGGCGCCTCAAGGGTTCCTACCCTTATTAGCTTTGGGAAATGCGAAAATGAGATATCTACATATGTCCCTCATTGAACTTGATTTTGGAACAAGATTGGCTCCAAGGTAAGAATGATATCTTTATTGAGTATTTCCTGAAAAAGGGGAGCTCGCTCTCATGTGGTTTGCTACAAGGGTTTTGAAAAAGAAAAGGCCACCTATGGTTTTGGGACGTTGTCACACAGCCAAAAAATGTGAGACCTACCTAGCCTCGATAGATTGTCACACAGCCAGGTGGTGGGAAAAACAGACTCAGTTTCAGAACGTGGTTACATAGCTGAGTAGCTTAATTAACAATGCCATCATAATGAAGGCTCACGCTTGGAAGGGTAAAGCGAGTTTCAGTGCTATGTGTCACAGCGAGTGTTGAGACCATGTCAACCATGCAGAGACAACTTCAACGGGGGAGAAAACTAACATGATTGTGGGGATATTGCCCTATCGCCAATCACAAGGAAAAGAAGAATGATATAAGTGTTGTTTCTCGTCTGAGAGCTTACTTGGATTGGAATGGTTAAAAGATAGGTGGGACCTGAATAGGCTTGAGGAGGATCACAGATTGTAACACTTGTAAAATTCATTTGTAATTATTTACATTTTAATGAATTTTATTCTTGGACGGGTGTTACTGTTCCGAGGCCCGTTGTGTGGTTTTGTGCTTTTAGGCTTGGGTCTTGTGGGTCGGCTTCTTTTGCGTGTCCCTGTGCGTGGTTGGCACTGTGTGTGTGGGGTCCGGGTGTGGAGTCTGTGTGGGGTCCACGCCGTGGGTCGGTTGCTGCGGCTGGTGGTTGGGCGGAGTGGCCGGTGTGCTCGTGCGGTGTGCTAGTGGCTGAGACGTGCAGGTGAGCACGCTCCCAGCTATTGCATGCGCAGGCTTTATAACCCACACCGAACTCCCCTACCGCTCGTCACCGTCTTCTCCTTCTTTCTTCTTCTTTTCTCCTCCTTCTCGGGCGTGCTTCTCCTCTTCCCCACCTTCCTTTCCCTTCCTCTCCACTCCTCCTTCTCCACCCCCTTCTCCTTTCCCCCATCCTCCCCTGCCTCCTCTCTTCCCTTCTTTCGCGTGCCGACAGAGAGAGACAGAGAGGGAGAGAAGTGGAGGCGTTGTGGTTGCTCATGGTGGCCTCAGAAGCTCCAGAGCGATGTCCTTGGAGTCGTGGTGTGGCTGTGGTAGTGCGGGGTCGTCGGTATTCGCCGGAGTCGGTCGGAGATTGTCGGAGGTCGTTTCAGGTACGTATCCCTATTTAATGTGTAGAAATCATGTAAAATGGTAGAAATGCCTAGGATACATGTAATCTAGGCTAAATTTAATGTTTGAGAATTTTTGAGAATTTATTGTGGCATTTATGGATATTTATGGCGGTTGGTGTGTTTTGGGTCGTTTTGACCCTTCTGCCTTTGCGATTTTATATCTTGATGCATGGTGAATGGATTTTGGTTTTATTTGTGTGGATTTGGAGTAGATTCAAGGGTCTACATCTTATGTTTTATGCAAGATTTTTGGTGTTTGTTAGGGAGTCCGATCAGAGGTCCCAATTGGGGCGACTTCGGACTGTAGGGTTTGGGTCGTTTTCTGTTTTTCGCAAAATTTGGCATACCGAACCATTTCGGTATGTCGTTTTCTATCAGATTAGGTCCTCTGGTCAAAATTTGATCTTCCGATTTTGGACGATCGCCCAAATAAGGAGCTTTCGGCCTACTGAACAAGTTTCAGTATACCAATTTTGGCCTGAGTGTTGATCGTTGACCTGATTCGGTCAACCGATCAAGATCGTTCTACGGAACCAGAAGTTTTCGGCAAACCGAACTTGTTTTCAGCATGCCAAATTAGGGCCCAAATGAGTTTATAAAATCTGATTTCCGAGGGTTTTTTGGATTGGTTTGTTTTGTCCCATTGAGGTAGGATTGTAGGCCGTCAGTGGTGGTCTCCTAGGACCCCTGATGCGTCGTTTTGCCAAGGCTTTGGAAGGATTTTCAAAGATATGAAAATGGTTTTGAAAAATGTATTTCAAGGAAATAATTGGCCTGTTTTGGAAAATGTTTTCCTAGTTTTCTGTGTGCAGGTCGAGAAAGTGTGGGACTGTGTCATCAGGACCAGGGAATGTGACGACATTCTCGGGTGGTCGGGTGCGACTCCCTGGTTGAGGTTGGGGGCCGAGATACTTGAGGCTGAGAGGTGTCGGGTCCTGGAGGTATGAGACTCCTTGATTGTCACCTCGAGGCTAGGGTTGTGGTCCACAGGTCGAGGTGTCTTGTGGCATGACGGGGAGGTATGATACTCTTGCTGTCGCTGTGAGCACTAAGGCTCGGGTGTTGTCGGGTGTGGAGGTATGACACTCCCTCTTGAGCATCGTGTGTGGAGGACGTCGTGAGGAGGCGTACCTTGTGGTGGCTAGTGCCGGTGGGACACATGTCCTGTAGCTGGTAGCATCCTGAGAGACAAGACAGTCTTCCCAGAGAGGGGTTGGCTTTTAAGGGTTCTCCAGAGAGGAAGAATCGCAAGACGGTGGTTGGCTCCTGCACAAGGTGGCATACCGGGGTAGTGCAGAATGTCGGGGTCGCTCCTCGGTGGACTACGTGTGGTCAGAGTTTGGTTGCCTCGCATCGGGCTACCCGACTCACTGTGTGTGGTTTTAGTTATTGAGGGCCTTTGCTTGTGGTTTTGACCGGTGTGGGTTTGGATTGTGAAATTTTGAGAAAATGGTTTGCGAAATGAATTTAAAAGGAAAAGAGATTGTAGTTTTGTTTTTTGTGGTTTTCTTGGGGTGCGTACTGGATGACTTTTGTCACTCATGTATTTTTCTCGTGTTTTGGTTTGCAGGTGCAGGCATGCAGAGGGTTAGCGTAGTGCATATAGTCTGGAGTCCTCTAGCCGCACACACAGGTTCCTAGTAGTTAGATATTTACTGTTTGACTTTAATTTTTTCCGTAATTTAATTGTTTTAAATTATTGTGGAAAATGTGAGGTGTTACACATATTCTAAGGTTTTTTTTAACACTCTTTGAAGAATATTGCTTCGTCCATGCTTCCACTACCCATGACATGATAACTATTGCTTGGGTGCATGATTCAAGCAAAAAATGTGAATGCAAGGTGTAACCATGTCGGCGAGGAGATTTCGCAAATGAATGCGAAATCGGACGGCAAAATCACGTCGAAAATGCAAAATAAAACGGAGTCGCCACCTAATCTATTATGGAAGACAAGGAAAACCATATACATGAAAAATCATGCAAAAACAACAAAGACAAGTCTACGAAATAACCAG
>JAMKQA010057213.1:0-12518 GCA_024699735.1 Posidonia australis
AATAAAAAGAAGGAAAAATATATAAAATCAAGTACAAATAATGAATTAGATAATTATTTAGAATCCCCAATTGCTTTTAGTGATTTAGAAATAGATAATTTAAATATATTAAATTGGTGGTCTACTACAGCTATTAGGTTTCCAATAGTTTCAAAAATGACAAAAGATTTACTAACGATTCCGGCGTCAACTGTGGCATCGGAATCTGCATTTTCTGCAGGAAAAAGAGTATTAAATGATAAAAGATGTAGATTATCGGAGAAGTCTGTAGAAGCCTCCGTCTGCTTGAAAGATTAGTACGATACGCTTAGTCGTTTTGAAGGTTTGAACTTAAAGTCTGAATCAGAAGAAGACGATGATGCGACATCAACTTCAACAGACAGAACAGACTCTCCACAAGATTAATTCTTTATGTAAAAATTAGGAAAAAATGTAAAACAAATGCTGTAAATATATTTTGTATTTTTTATGTAAAAATGTAAATTTTTTTGTTGTATTTCAAAAAAAAAATTATCAATAATTTTTTTAATATTATTTTATTATTATTATTTTGGGCCCGATGAACCTACCCGGCCTGTGGGCCCGTTGGCCCGGCCCACAAGCGGGTCATGAGCCGTGCCGGGCCTATGGTTCTTTGCAGCCGGCCCGGCCCGACCCATGCCCGGGCGGGCCGCCTATTTCATGGACCAGACCGGTCCAACCCGGTCCGAATTCCATGTCTAAGTAAATTCCTATATAAGTCTAATATTATCCACACATCTTTTTTAATTGTCATATTCCAATGCAAGCCCCGGAAAGTATAAACATTTCTTGTATTTCCAACAACCACTTCACCTGGTTGGATCAATCTTGCAATCCTCTTCGACATCGAAGCAGTTCATCTTTATTCTACTCCCAGATCAACTTTTGCTACTTCTGTTTTTATTTCCATCTGGAAATACCTATTCTGATGGTCGTTTAATGCCATCAGAAGTCGACCAAGGGACGAAAACATCTCAACATCTAATCCAAAGTGGCCTCTCAATAAGACCCAACGTAGTGTTATGATTAAGGTACGTGTATTCTCAAGGAGAGAGAGAGAGAGAGGGGGGGGGACATATAGATATTGAAAGGTGTATTACATAAGTTAATGACAAATATTTACAAGGAAATCTGAATAAAAAAATAAATTAACGTAAGGGGCAGTGAAAAGTGTAAAACATACTCCCTCCCAGTCCCAGCACCACTCCATCTCCTACGGTCCTACCGTCCCCATCGCATAATGACCAAAACACCCCCTCTCTTCTGCTCCCAACAAAAAAAACCTGGAAATCGCCAACTGCACTTTCTCCCTTGGATGTGAGAGCTTGAGAAGGGCGAGGATCTCAGTTGAAGAAGAGGAGCAGGGGGCAGAAAGTGAACTGACCAAAATGCCCCCGGGTTAAAGGGCATGGAGTCGGTGTGAGAGTGCCTCACGCTGCTCCTTCTGGTTGTGGAGTCCCGTTCAAGGTTTGTTAGGAGGAGAGGACCCCATGCTTGTTTTGACGATCATATTCATACATGGCTAGGGCCTAGTGTGGTGGTTGCAGTATTTTTTTTCCCCCTTTCTTTCTCTCACCTAATCCCACCTTCAAGGTACGGACTAGAATTACCATGGAATGTTGATGAGTTGCCAGGTCGGTCGTAAGTCGTAACGCTTCATCATTAACCGTTTCGATAGAATCATGGGATTTTTGTCATCATGAGAAACCCATAAACTGTGATGATTCACCTGCGTAACGTGGTGAGGTAAAACTGCCTTAAGCCTTTTTTGAGTTGTCGGTGAATTATAAAGATTTTTATCTTGTAACCAGTGGCAAATTACGTTTAGGGAAGATGCTTACTCAATTTTACAGCAGCAAAAAGTCTTCAAGTGTTGTTGAAATATTTCGTTTAAAAAGGATAGATTTAAGCTAGACATCAGTGGATGTAAATGTAATCTAATAAGCGTTTCAAAATGGACCGGCCAGTGAGGATCGGCCCGGCCCGTCTTGATTTTTTTGATAATCTAATGTAAACGACGATTACTGGAAATGATCGATTGTTGTGGTGCAATACTTGACTATTTTCTTTCGTGGTCGCTGGCCATGACAACTACGGACAGATCTTATATTTCTCCCTAATACATGTAAAGCAGGGAATTAGATGGTGTGGTGGTGATTACTGATTAGGGATTTTGCAAAGGTGAAGGGCATTTGTGGTGTAGCAATCAGAACATGCAACCAATAGCTGGAACCGAGAGAACTGATTTTAGGTGAGATTGCAATATCTGTGGCTTTGACCACGTGAGATTTGTTGTTGTTTTCTTATGCGTGGAGTTGAAGGGTTGTTTGGTCTTTTCGTCTTCGCCATTTGTCTCTGGTCCATAGATGTGCCTAACTAACAGTGTTTTGGTTCCTTCAAAACAAAAGTGTCCCTGAAAATGGATCAAAAACAATGTGAATTTTGAAATGGGTCTGGACCGCACCAATGTAACTTATATGGTCCGACTGCAATGGAACACTACCCTTGTTGTTGTTGGAAATTATTCACCTACACTTCAATGGTCTCTTAGGGGGTGGTAATTTGCCAAAAGTCTTCCATCATATGTTAAAACATAACCATAATGGTAAAATCGATGTAATATACGAAAATTCATTTGATTGTAAATATATATATATACATATATATATATTTATTGAATTTTATAATAGACCAATGTTATTGATACAAGGTTATTTCAGTAATTCTGTGATTTTATACTTTGGTCTTGTAGTTTGACTTATTCTGTGCCTTGTTCTTTTAGCACAAGCACTGTGTTTGTACTCCTGTGTACGTGGGTGTGCAGGTGTTGATTGTTTGGGGCTCGTACTTGGAAGGCTAGCAGGTGGCTAGGAAATGCTGGTGTGCATGTACGTGCATGTATGGGTTGTTGAATGCACACATCTAACTCTCTCGTGCTTATAAGAGAGGAGCGATGGGCCGGAGTCTTTCACACGCCATCTCCTTTTACCCCGTCGTTCTTCCCTCCTCGGTCCCAAGCTCGAGACCGATCGACGCTGGAGCTTCTCCCCTCCCTCGCCTTTTCTTCCCTTGTGCTATATGCCCTATCCCCTCCTCCTTCCTTCCCTTCCACTCCTCCTCCACCTTTCCCTACCCTATACGTGTGAGAGTGAGTGCGAGGGAGTGTGTGTCAGAGCTTGGGTTGATTGAGGGGACTCCAGACTTCTCCTCGAAGGCATAGCGAGTTCGTGGTGGTCGTGGTAGTACAGTCGGAGGTCGTGGTCACCGGTAGTTTGTTTTTGAATCGCCCACGGTTGTCGTGAGGTACATACTTCACCTTTTTTTTTAGAAAGTATGAAAAATATATCAAATACCTAAGATTGCATGAAATTTAGGTGTATAATGTTTCCATGAATTTATTGTGATTTATGATAATGTATGAGATACTAATGGTGTATTTATGAGTGTGGCAACTTTTAGGTTGTTTTGATCATTATATCATTGTGATTTTATATCTTGAGCTTTAATGTATGGATTCGTATGATTCTTGTATAGTTTTGAAGTAGACTTAAGCATCTACGTCCCGGATTTTATTCATAAATTGTAGATTTTGTTTGGTGGGTCCGTCCTTCACTCCTGCTTAGGTGATCGAGCAAGCTAGGACTTGGGCCATTTTTTAGTTTTCGAAGAAAATGATATGTCGAATTACTTTCAGTACGTAGATTTACTGTCAGATAGGTCCCTTGAGCATTATTTCGGTCGACTGAATTTATTCGATCTGTCGAACTAGACCTTGAGTGTTGACTAGTCGATTGTTTCGGTTGATCGACTAATTTTGGTCTGCCAGATCAAGGATTTTTGGGTCTTCCATTCTGATTTCGGTCTACTGTTCTGGATTTCTGAATTAGGTTCGGTCGATTGTTTCTATTCAATGTACCAAACTAGGCCCAAGTTTGATTTATAAACGAGATTTTGATGATTTACTGGATTGGCTTGTATTGCCTATATTGAGGCAGATTATGAGCCATTAGTGGTGATTTATTGTGGACACCTGATACACCGATTTTGTGGATTTTGAAAAGATATAAAATGATTTTAAAAATGATTTTTAAGAGATGTAGCTTGTTTTGGATAAGAGATTTCCATGTTTTCTGTATGTAGGCCAAGATAACGTGGACCCTGCTGCTTGGATTGATGAATGTGATCACATTTTCGGGTGGTCAAGCGCGTCATCCAGGTCGAGGTCAAAGATCAAGATACTGTAGGCGAGTGTTTATCAGGTCTTAGAGGTATGAAATTCCCTGACTATCGTTTATGAGATCGAGGTTGAGGTCCGTGAGTTGAGGTGTTATTTGGATTTAGGGGTATGATATTCTGATTGTCATCAGACACTAAGGCTCAGAATACTGCAAGGTGTGGAGGTATGACATTCACATTGTTTGGGTACCATGTGGAGGAAGTTGATAAAGCGGATCCTGTAGTATTAGCCAAGGTGAATATTGCACGTGCCCTATTGCTAGCAGCGTCTTAATTGACAGGATAGCCTTCCCAGGTGGAGTTGGCTTTGTGAGGATTCTCCAGTTGGGAGGACTCCAGGACAGAATCGCTCCTTACAGGGTGAAGGGACTGTGGTAGTGCAATGCACCTCAGTTGCTGCTTGTGACTAGAGTTGATTACATGACGTCGAGCAATATAACTCAGTGTGGTTGAGGTTTTGGCTGGTTGTGTCGTGCTTTGAACTGTTTTGGTCAGTAATGCCTAATTTTTGCTATACGAATGGTTTCCCATATGCTTGTGATTTCAAAGAAAGGACAAATGTTTTGAGAATGAGATATGTGGTTTCGACCAATAGGACTCAGTTGCAAGGCTTGGTGGATTTAGTGAAAATGATTTCAAAATTGTTAAAAAGAGAAAACGTGGTTTTATTTTCTAGGTTTTCGTAGAGTGTGTGCTAGGTGACTATCTAGTCACTCATGCGTGTTTTGTTTGATTTTTATCTTGCAAGTGCAGGCAAGCATCATTTGGTGAGTCTGATGCATATAGTCGAATTCTCGTAATCGTATACATAGATTTCTGTTAGTTAGATATTTTTAAATTAGTTTTTAATTTTCTACAATTTAGTATTTAATTATATTAGAATTATTTAGACTAATATGCTTGTGTTGATAGCGACGCTGGCCGTTGCAATAGACATGAACCACACTGATGTAACCCATGTAGTTTGATTGCAACAGGACATTGTCCTTGTAGTTGAAAATTATCCACCTATGGTCCAACGTGGCGCCAACCCTCTACCGTATATTTTTAAAAAAAAAATGTGAACAATAAATTGAATCTGGACTGCACCGATGTCATATATACGGTCTGACTACAATAGAACACTACTCTTATAGTTAAAAATCATTCACCTACGGTTTGATTGTTCAATGGTCTATGGAAGGGTAATTTGTAAAAAAACCCTCTACCATATATTAAAAAAGAAAAAACGTGAATAATAAAATGAATCTGAATAACATCCTGTGCGATCCGACTACATCAGAATAGTGTTCTTGGAGTTGGAAATTACTCACCTATAGTTGGAATGTTCAAGGGGGAGTGGGTAATTCGCAAAAATTCTCCCATCATGTATTAAAAGAAAGTGTGAACAGTAAAATAGGTTTGGACCACATCGATGTAACCCGTTGCGATCGGATCCCAACGGATGCAGTTCACAGCATCATTAGTCAATGTATGATGCTTCTACCCTAGAGAAAATACTCGTTGTGTTATCAAAGTTCTAGGTTTCCTCTACATTAAGTGCCATCTGCATGCATGTATGACAGACTAGCAATGCCACACAAAGTGATCCACATGTAAAATATGTTGCTTTCTCGTTGATAAAAGCCAGACCCCAAGTACTCCCCACCATTTTATCATGTAAAAGCTACGGGAAGTCTGCTCTCCAAGCAGTCCATAAAAGAGCATTTAACAACATTAAGTAATCTTCTTAATCACAATACACCTCAAGCAAGAAAGTTTCCGTGTCACTTCCTCGAGGGTTGTCGATTAAACCGTGGGAAATTTTAAAAAAGTGGAAACTGCTCATTGGTAAATTACAGACTGTTTGTTTATAATTACAACTCTCACCATCTGCGTGTTTGAATCGACGATCAATATCGAAATTTTTTAGTATCCATCAAGATTTTTGGTACCAACAGACGTACCCTTGAACTGTATGCTAATGATCCATGACAAGTTGGACAAGAGAAACGATGTCCTGTAGACTTGAGGAAAATCTGGTGGCTTTAGGAATTCTAAAATGGCCCAAGGCTTGAAGTCATTGTCTTTGAGAGACAAGGTCATGTTCATAATCCTGTTCCATGTGAGTGTCCACAGTTACCTGATGAGACCTTCCCTTCAGCTGACCATCTTTCAGTATAGAATTTCTCATTTCAATGATTCTCTTGGAAGAGCCATATCTTCTGGCCTATCCTTGATCATACTTGGAGTTCTGGATTCTTGTCAAGTATGAGTTCCTTGCATTAGATAGATGAACCAGGTGAACATTTGAAAAAAAAAAAAAAAAAAACACGCACACACACATGCCTGGCACAGCACATGTGGAATACAGTTGTTTTACTAAAAAATAAGTGTTCATTTGGACAGATTCTTTTACGCAGTACACACACAACCACCAATGGTATTAATTAATAAATTGTGATCGCTAGAACAACCATAATCCCCATCATCTTTCGTAAGCACAGGCAAGTGTGATTGGTGGGTAGAAAATTTGTTTAAGCAAGTAAACAACCCACAACCCCTGTACAATAAGCAGGAATGACAGGACAAAAATTCCTAAAATCTTGATTTACGGTCAAATCTGCCCATCCTACCAATCCCAACAATCACGGCCCATGGCCACTAGGCCTGAACAGTGATCAGTGCAGTTGGAATATTGCAGGGGGCCAAATTCAAGAGAGCATGTGGGCAAGGTGGGAGCAAATGAGGGAGGGACACAAACAACCATGCAAGGGTTTAACAAATTCATATCCTGTGTGCCATACCCTCCTTACAATAATGATCCAATTATGCTGTCTCTAGTTTTATCATGTTTGTATGGTTCCAGGTTGGAAACGAGTCCCTCTGTGATTCTGATCACATTCTGGGCTTGCAACTCGCTCTTATGATTTTGCACCGTTTGGACTCAAATTCTAAAGGTGAGGTTTTTGTTTTGTGGGCCAGAGGTGTAGCTTTAGAAGGCCCAGATTTGAATGGGCGCTTAATGGGCCCAGTGTTCCTGTTGACGGGCTTGTTGGACCATACAAGACGAATAAGGACTTGGGCCTAGAATCTGGAGAGGATTAGGCTAATGTTATGGGCGATGATCGTGATCAAATGTAAAATGAATGTATTTAAGGTGGCTACGGTATTTTTTTCATCATCGATGGAATTATCGAGAAGCTTTAAGAAACCACTTGCCAAAATAACCTAAAACACAAACATTAATCGCTGGACACCTCGAGTTTAACTTGCATCTACTATATACTATCTATTTATGAGATAGAAAATATGGTGTTAAACCTTGAAGCCACAGTGGGCTAGAATTCCCTTTTTCCTTTTTTATCATATTTTTTCCTATTTTTTAATCAATATTTTCTGATTTGGTTTTCCCTCTTAACTTTTTCAATTTTAAATTTCCTTTCTAAAAGTTTTATTGTTTCGTTGTTTATTTTAAATAGATTTTTGCTCCTTCGTTTCAAAATTTAAATCTTATTTACAATTTACCAATAACTTCCACATCGAAAGTTCAAATTGTTTTTCTAATATTTCTTTGGCTTCTTCTTCTTCTTCTTCTATTGTTGAGTGCTTTTTGCCTTCTTCTTCCTATATTCGTCTTCATCACCTCAGCAACCATCATGGTAGGACAAGGCGAATTTAGGATTTTTCTAGGGTGAGGCACATTTGTATAGATGATATCATCTTTTAAAATAAATATAATAAAATAATAAAATTCAAATAATATTAAATATAACTACACATAAATAAGAAAAGAAGAAAATAAATAAACAAAAAACAATTAAAATAAAGTATATTGCATATACCATCGGATGTATATGAATATTTACTTTATTGTTGTTTGATGAAGATAAATCGATTCAAATGTTACAATTGATGATTTGATTTTTTTTAATTAGCCTAAGACTCTGAGAAAAACAATCCAAATGCTACAACACTACAACAGTACAACTGTTAAAAAAATATAAAATACGTCATGTGAAAACATAAAAAACATAAAAATATGAAATCATGTAAGTAATTAAAATCACAACCATAAAACCATATCAAAATATCTATCCACCTTGTGGTGGTGATAGTGGTGGGCTTGCCTGCATGATGGTACCGAAAGTAGCAGTAAGCCTTGGCGAACGTGGAAAGGCCAAGCAGTAGGTTGTAGCAAGTGTCGATACAAACGTGTCGTTGCAACGGTGCCAGTGGTGAATGATAGTGTCGGTCTGTCACAAGTGGACTTAGTAAAATGGTGGTAGTGGTGGACTAGACAGAGGTGTCAAATGTGAGCTTTGTAGTGTTAGGAGTGGTAGCAAACTGCGACAAATGTAGGAAGAGTAAGCAAACTAGCAACAATCTCCATTGGATGAGGTACTTTATATACGTACTTAAATAAGTTATATTTTACCTAGTTATTTTTCAAAAAAAAATAGGGTGAGACATGTGCCTCACATTGCCACCACTTGAATCCGCCATTGTGGTAGGAAGACCAATAATGAGAACAACCATCTAGCCAATGGTCTTCCATCTCTCTCTCTCTAGATCGAGCACCACTCCTTCACACCCACTCCTCCTCCTCTGCCACTGTTGCCATCACCATTGTTGTCCAAAGTAGGACTTGGAGAAGGTTTCTTTCAATGTCTCGTTATCATGGAAGAGGCATGAGAGACAAGGGAAGGAGTGGTGGGTTGTGGTGGAGGTGTGAAGTAGTTCGCAATTGTTGAAAAACACAACATCAAGTGGCGGTAGTAGTGGGAGGGATGAGTTTTGGCTGAATTCAGATATGGCAAGGTGGTGGTGGGGAATATGGTTGAAGGAGACTGGATTCTAAAGTCGATGAGTTTCATCGGAGAAGCAAGAATGGTAGTGGTAGAGAAGCAGAGGGCTTTGCATTTTTTGATGAATGTTTTCCTCCTCCTCATCATGTTTGTAGTATTGTGTTGAGCCTTTTACTCTTCAATATCGTTTTTGACTTAAGCATTTGTGATGCACTATAAATTGTTTGCTTACAGAAATAATAGTTGGTTTATGAATCCTATTGTCATATTTCATTATGCTTGATCACTGTTTTGGAAAACAACATTGCTGCTACATATACCCCATTTGAAATGGTGTAGTACATAATTTTTGTCTTTTAGTAACACAAACAAATATTTAAATGGCATAGTTTTTTTGTCGAGCAAAAAATGTACTACATAGTATGATTAACATAGTAATATACTCCATCTATTTCAAAGTTTTTTGAAATGACTTGGTTTTTTGATAAAGTGAAAGATGCATTTTGTTGCATAATCTTCCATTTGAAATAGCATTGTTGTTGCATGTATGTCATTAATTTTGTCTTGTTGTTTCTTGAAGTTTTTGGTCTTTTGTATTGTGGTGTTGATTAGAAGCATAACTTTTGATGTAACTTTTAATGTACGAATAATTGTATGTTTCCTTTTATATGTTTCCATTAATTATTTACATATGTATTTATATCTTTCTAATATTTATTTTAATTATAATTGACAAGTTTTAAATGCTCATGTGTATAGGATGCATGAGCAAAATAAATATCAAAAAATTTCAAGTGAATTCCACTCCCAGATCTTCACAAAATTATCCAAGGTTTATTGATCTCTATCCTTTTTAGCTTTTTAGTTATTTTAATCCATAATTTTTATGTAAGTAAGTACTTCTAATCATGCATACTAAACTATATAAATTAACTTTAACAATATAAATATTTAATTCTAATATTTGTATATTTTTTCTAACAGAGAAATTAATATTACTTGAATTGGAGTCTTAAAAGTGCCAAAAGAACATCCTAGGTTTGTTTTTTTTTTTGAAAAGATGTAAATTAACAAGTCAGATTTGTCATTTATTAAATATTTAAATTTGTGTTTTTTTCTAGAAGAAATTCATATTTTCCCTATAAAATTCATACTTTTCATATAAGTAAGCACTTTTAATCATGCATGCTAATCTATATACATTGAGATGCATATGTCGAATATCCAATGAATGATATTTGTTGGGTCGTAAATTTCTTATGTAAGGTACTATATCGTTAATTATAATTTGTAAAAACCATAGCATACCATGTAAGATATATATTCTTTAGATTAATCAGTAAATGAAAATGTATAAATTAATTTATTCTATAATTTTTATATTAAAACTTTTTGCACATGTTTATAGGAGGGATAACCAAACTTACAATGGAGCCTTAAACATGCTAGACAATGAAGTACAAGTCAGGTATATATATTATTCCTATATTTGAATAACTTGATAATAACTTTTCTTTTTACTCATGTCATGATGTTTTTAGGAATTTACATCTCATTTTTACATATGTATTTATCTCTTTGTATTCCTTTGATGTTCAACTATTGTAACATTTATTTTAATTATCATCATTGACATATTTTAAATGCTCATGTATATAGGATGGATGAGCGAAATAAATCTTAAAAAGTTCAAGTCAATTTTACTCCTAAATCTTCAAAAATGATTCAAGGTTCATTGATTTCTATCTTTATTTAGCTTTTTAGTTACTTTAATGAATATTTATACATATTGTTTGATACTTCTTTTAATCGATGTGTATATAGGATGTATGAGAACAATGGATCTCAAAAAGTTAAAGGACATTACTTCCACTCTTGCATGTTTACTAAATAAGATGAGGTTTATTAATTTCTCTCTTTATAAATACTCTCATATATTAATTTTAATAATATAAATATTTAATTATGATATTGGTATTTCTTTTAAGGATGCACATGGTTTGATCAAAACCGATAAACCAAATCGAACCAAACTATTTTTAATTGTTTGGTTTGGTTTAAATGTATCGTGTGGTTCGGTTCTCAAATTTTGAAATTATTCTTAGTGGTTCGATTCTTTGCTCTGAGTGTGGTTAATTGAACCGAACCAAAAACCAATCTCTCTCACTCTCTCACACAATATATATATATATATATAGTATAGATCTATTGCTTGCTCCCTCAAATCTCAAAACCACTTTTGTTCCCAATAAAAATCAGTTTCTGGTTTTTTTTTTTGAAATTTAAAAATCAAATACACTCCCTCCCCTATAAATCAAAACCCTATAATCTATTTAAACCAACCCCACCCCCAATCCAAACCCTACGACAGCCGCCCGCTCCTCCCCATCCTGAAGCCCTCCGGCCACCGCTCCTCCAGCCGCCTGCTCCTGCACCATGCAGTCGGGACTACGTCGCAAACTCCGGCCAAGCCCGTCGGAGGGACGTGATCTCGTTGAGGTGGGTTCTCACGGTCGCGACGTGGGAGAGGATCCAGTCGTAGGCTGAGATCAGCCCGCCGTGGGTGATCCAAACGGATCCGTCGTCAGATCCAGCGGAGAAGCAGGTCGTCAGATCCGACGCCGCAGGAGATGCAGATGAAGCTGGGGGGCCCCCGGCCGGAAGTTGGGGTGAGGAGAATAGCGAGGAGGAGGAGGAGGAGCAGATTGACTTTGGCGCCGAAGGAGAGGTGGTTGACGAAGGTGAAGGCGGACTGTGCGTGCTAAAGGCTGACGGAGAGGGTGGTCTCCGCAAGGTGGCGCTGGCTGCTGGGACGTAGCGTGGCCGCGTAGCTGGAAAGCGATTTCTCGTAAAGCTTTGGCTAGTTGGTTGCGTCGTGCGAAGGGAGATGGGCAGATGGCTTCAGTCTTCTCGTGCGGCAGTGCAAAATCCCTAATCCATAATGGCTCCACCATTGGGAAGGGTGGGAAGGTGATGATTTTGGGGAGGATTTGAGGGGGAAGAGGCTAGCCTTACGGGAAACAGGGAGAGAGGGCGGGGCAAATGGTTTGGTCATCCTGTTTTTTTTTTTTGGTTTCGTCGGGGGAATAGCTAGATACTAAAAAAAAATTATATCACATTGAAATAGATGATTTTAAAAATAAAATGTAAAGGATTGCTGGTGGTTTAGTTTCGATTTGGTTTGTGTTTTGGATTGCTGGTGCTTTTGAAAACTATACATTCAAGATCATGCCTAAATCAGTAATACTCATTTATTTATATTGTAACAATTTAGTTTTGTGTAACTGTATGAGGTTCAAATCGGTAATACTAATTTAATTTTCTTGTAACAATTTAGTTTCGTGTTACTGTTTCGTAACTGTTTCATTTAATATCTATATTTTAATTTAATTTCGTGATACGATCTTATACAAAATAAACAAATTATATTCACCAACATAACAACATCCGTAAAACAGTATTTCTTAACTAATT
>JAMKQA010057214.1:0-15137 GCA_024699735.1 Posidonia australis
GGACATACGAGGGTACCTAACACCTTCCTCGTGCGTAATAGGAATCCTTACCCATCCTCTGGTTAGCAGACATCCAGCCTTCCCATCTGCATCCCATGCATTCATCCTTTTGTGGTTTTCCTCGTCTTTCCCTTAAAAGACTAGGTGACGACTCCCTTTTCTTTTTTCTTTTATCCTATCCTTGCACCTTTGCCATCTTGGCATGGCTGTGGTCCCCTTTCCCCCTCCTCTGGGTCAGGCACGGTCACATTAGCTATTAGAGGATTTTTTGTCGTGGTTTTGGTGGGCGCATACTAGGTGACTTGAAAGTCACTCATGAGTGTTTTTGTGTTGTTTTATTTTAGGTGCTCAGTTGGAGTGCAGTTTAGTCCGGTGTTCATAGTAAGGAGTCACTAGCCGCACACACACGTTTTGGATAGATTATAGTATGTTTTCTTTGTTAGTGCATTTAATCCTAGTTAGCAACATAGTTTTCCATAATGCCCCGATTAAGGGGGTTACAGAATGGTATCAGAGTACTAGGTTGCACGAAGTACACTAACTTGGGGGTGTCCAAGTTAGTGGCTCCGTAAGACTGCACATGAAGAGTATTGCACCTAACTTTAGTATTTTTGTGCTAGCTGCAAAATGCCGAGAGGCCGAGGACAAGGCAGGACCTCGGCATCAGGGTTTGGGTTAAAGTAGGGTGGAGGTACCTAGAGGGACATGAGACACGATTGAGATAGGTGAAATGATGCAAAGGTTTGTTTAGTCCCTCGGTGGTGGTCACAAGGAAGAGGCCAAGGGTGACCTGTGGATCACATAGTTTCACCTACTTAATGCACCAACCCTTGATGATCGTGGCAAGCCAGAGGAATGTGAGTCTTGGTTTCTAGAGGTAGAGAAGATTCTAGAAGGAATGGAGTGTCTAGCAAAAATGTGGGTCCGATTAGCTACCTTCCAGCTCAAGGGTGATGCCGACTAGTGGTGGAGAGCTACATGCCACACCAAGTTCTCCAACAAAGACCTACTGATGATAGCCTCTACTATTGTATTTCTTGAATTCTAGGATATGAAAATTCGGAGGGAGTGACTTCTTTGGAAAGTAACAGAGGTCTCGAAACTGATAGGAATGGTGGTCTCCACCCTGCACTTGACGAAGTGCTTTCTCTAGATCACTCATCTTAACAAGGAGAGCATCTAAGGTTGCTGCTATCGAGATTAGTGCAACTGAGGTAGGTGCTGCATATGTTGTATGGGTTGCGCACAAGCGCTCTTCTAGGTCTACCCTCATGCCTTCTGGTGTCGAAACATGAGGACCACCATACCCATGCAAAGATACAGTGTAGTGGTGTGATGTACGCAGGGGTCTGTATCTGATACAACGATGATGGATAGATAACATGTTGTGTAATGTGTGGTGCAGAGTGTGGGAGTAGCAATTATTGCACCAACACAACATCATGCAACAAACTTGAAAGATGTTGTGCTCTTGCCAAACCAAAAGGTTGACCACAAAGTGATGGAGTTGCATGCTATGCAAAGTGTTGTGTAAATACAAGAGGTAGGGAAGGCACCCCCATTGCTGGAGCCATGGGGAGCTAAGGCAATGGTGAGGGCTAAGGTGCAGTGAAATGAGCCTGTAGAGCTAAGGTGGGATGCACCATAACCTCAGGGGTCAGAAGAAAGGGACCAGAAGTAGGATTGAGAGAAAGGGCCATGCCTCGCCACTTCTATGCAAAAGCCAACAGAAGTTGCACTTGCATGGCAGAGGACCCATCGACAGGCAAGACGGAAAGCAAGGGCACGAATGCAAGAGAGGGCACGAGAGAAAAAAAAGGCAATAGGGAGAGACCCTATAGGTGAGTCGCAGTTGACTAGATTCCTAAACTAGGAAGGCCATAGGATGAAACAACAAGCGACACCTCTGGAGCCTGAGTGATGGTCACCGAAACAGATTCGACGAAGGGCTCTAGACCGACTACGGTCTACCATTGTCCCAAAGCAGGAGGCACAAAATCCTCATGCACGTGGAAGAGATGCGCATGGGGAGAGGAAGTCAAAAGTGGTAGGAAGAGATGGAGGGATCGAAATCAAAATCCCCTCTGACACAGGAAGATGAGGCTTGCTAGTTTGCTGTGCCATGGTGAACCACAAGTGGGTACAAATAAGGCTACGACAAATGATGAACGCACGAGTTCTAAAACCCTATTTGAAACCTCCCAAATGTAGAAGTGAGATTGTAACATCTGGGCTCAATTATCTAGTTAATGTAAACCATGAGATTAATTGTAATATTTGAATGTGGTTTACTAATGGATAGTTTGATATATTGTGGTTGTTATGTGTGTATCTCTCTCTATGTGGTTGGATTGGTGGTTTCCCTGGTTATGTGGTTTTGGTGTTGTGCCTGTGTGTAGAGGACCCAAGTTGGACCCCAGTCAACCCAAGTATAGTGCCACTCATGTGTCTCCTTCTTCCTCTCCTTTCTTTCTTCCCTATTTACCAGTGCCTCCACAGCCTGCTCGTGCACGACCCGTCCTCTCCATTGCCTGTGTGGTGGGGCAGTGATCAATGGGATTCGTGAAGGCAGCCAGGGTAGAAGAGTTTAAGAAGGACCAGAGGAGATGGCGTCGAGGGCATGAGTGACATGATGTCAAGGGATCATGAAAGGTTGTGTGGTTTTCATGAGTTTTTGGTTGAAAACAAGATGCACGCTACAATGTTACAAAATGAGTTTCACGCCTTTATGATTTTATTTAGAACAACATGCTTAATGGTTTTGAGAATGGATTGGGGGGTTTTGAAGTAGACTTCGAGGTCTACACCTCATGTTTTATTCAATAATTATGTGGTGTGCTTGATGAGTCCATCAAAGGTCCCAATTCTAAAGAATGGATGGCTTGGGCTCAGGGGTGTGTTTTCTAAAGACGGGCATTTCGGTATACTAAATTGGGTTTGGCATACCATTTTGCTGTCAGAATTTGACCAAAGACTCGAATTTGGTAGACCAAAAATATCTGGTCTTTCATTTCAAGGAATTTCAATCAATAGAAGGTATTTTGGTCGCCCGAAGCATGGAATTTTGGGTGACCAAATCCCAATTTTGGTCAACCGTTCTGGGTGTCTAATGCCCAGTTTGGTATATCGATTTGATTCGGTCTACCGAACCAGACTCCTAGCATATATGAATAAATGTGTATGACAATAAAAATAGGTGGTTTTAAATGGATAATGGACATGTATTAATGAGGTTTTCCCCATATGGATGACATGGAGGAATATGGAATTCTAATAAATAAAATTGAATATGGTTTTGGGCTTGAGGCCCCAAAAATGAAAAGAAATTGATAAATGTTTGGTTTGATGTGATTTTTGGGCATGAGACCCAATAATGAATATGAATGCATGGTTTTATATGATTTTGAGATTAGGATCCAAATGAAGGGTTAGATTTGCATGGAAGTGACTTCCTGCAATGGAAAGAGAATGAGTAATGGTTTTGAAAAGAAAACCTAAGAGTTTTGAAAAGAAAATGATAATGTGTTTTGGAGCCACAAAGGGTTGGTGTAGGCAATGTGGTAGAAATATGAGACTCCAATGAAGCCAATTGTCAAATACGACCGTGGTTGCCAATGTGGAACCACGAGGGGTTGGTGTAGGCAAAATTGGTATGGAACCAATTGTCAGATACGACTGTGGTTACCGAGCTTTGAGACTATGTAAGCTGAGCTTAGGTGTAGGAACCTAGGTGTTTGGGTCACCAATGGTACGTCAGGAAAAGACGTATCTTCGTGCATATGAAATGAAATTAAGGCTTGTGGGCTAGGGAGGTGTCCTCTTGCACGGGGAACTTCACCGTAGTAGTGCAGGGAGGTAGGGGAAATGGTGTCCTCACCTACTACTTGTGTGCCCGGTTATCTCTGATCAAGGTAACACCAATAAGACAAGTGGGAAAAAAATGAATGTGTGGTTTAAGCTAGAATCTGATTTGTTGTTTTGGCTTAAGGTTTTAGCCACATTCTAGCAATAAATAAGGATTGTGAATTGAACCAGTTGCCAGCCAATGTATATGGTTTGGTTTTGAGCCCTGCAAGGCCTTGTGTTTTATACTAGATTTGGTCGAGAATGTAGATTTCTCAGAATGCATAAAAGGTTAAAGATGCATAAATTGAGAAAAATATGTGTTTTTGAAAAGGGCATGGTTTTGGATAGAGATTCCAAATGCTTTTAAAAAAAAATGATGTTTTGGAATTGATTTTTTGAAAACCACGTTTTGTAATAGTCTAGGCTTGTATTTTCTCGTTGTTTTACCGTGGTTTGTGTGTGGGGCACGTACTAGGTGACTTATATGTCACTCACGCGTACTTTGTTTGGTTTTCAGGTGCAGGTGTAGGTGTAGTCCAGTTTCGGTACCCAGGTGGGCGCCATTAGTCGCATATTGTTCCTAGAGGTGAGCCTTAGTTAGTTACAGTTATTTGATTTATACTGTAATCATTATAATTGCTTGCAATATTATGGTTTAGGTAGCGTACCCAGGTTCGGAGTGTTACAGAGATTCTGAGGTTTTCCCATAAGTTGACTTTTGGGAGTATTTGTAGAAGCTAGATTTTAGGAAACTATTTAAAATCCTATTTGGCAAATAAAGGTTTCACATGAATAGTTAGATTATAGCAATAGTTAACTTACATATTTACCCCCTTAGAAACCTTCCTCCTTCTCTTCCTTTCTTCCTTTCTTCAAACTCAATCTATCTTCCTTTCTTTCCTTCCTCCTCATCTCATGGCCTTCTCTCTCTCTGGGGTTTATTCCTCACTTCCTTTCTCCATTTCCTGTGCCCTTCTTCCTCTCTTCCTTTCTTTCTTTCTTGTGCCCCTGTTTGTTTCTTCCTTTATTCCTCACTTCCTTTCTCCATTTCCTGTGCCCATCTTCCTCTCTTCCTTTCTTTCTTTCTTGTGCCCCTGTTTGTTTCTTCCTTTATTCCTCTCTTCCTTTCTTCCTTTCTTCCTTTCTCTTCTCTTCCTCTCTGTTGTTGTTGATCATTGGGTCCGTCACCTTTGCCATCAGGTCCATCGCCTTTGGCATCAGGTCCTCTTGGGTTGCTTATGGCTGTCATAGTCATGGGCCGTGGAGATCAATCAAGTTTGAAGCCATCTACCATCACTGTTGCCACGAAATACCTTAGCTTCACTGTGAAATCAGTCACCATCACCATGAAATCCCTCACCATCATTGTGATTTCACTCATTGTCGCCGTGAAATCCCTCATCGTCGTTGTGAATTGTAAGAATCTAACCTCCTAAATTAAGTTTTCTTGAGTCAATTGAGAAATTAGGTTTACCACTCCATAAAATGGAGATAGAGAGAGGACTGGTCATAATGGAGATAGAATAGAAACCGCAATCAGTTTTTCTATGTCTCCAGTTCTTTCTTATTGTTAAAAGGGAGACCTCAAAACAACATTAAACCTAGATCTCTTAACAATAATGAAACATCAAAAGAGGAAGAAAAAGGTAGAAGAATACCAAATTGGTAGGGGAGGAGCCACTTTTTATCAATATATGAATTTCTACTATGCAGTAGAAGAATATGCTATTTAAAAACAATCAACAAGATGGGTTACACCTTAGAAAAATCAATATTTAATGAACATGACTATTGAAAAATATTGATAAATCAATATTTTGAATTATGATGAGGATATTAGCAATTATATTTACATATTTTTTTGAAAAATAGACAATATTTATTGCAAGTACATTGCAATACATTTTTTCTACAAAAATGGTTGGATGCATATCATTAAGGAATCATCTAACAAATAAATCTAATCAAAATAAATTTGGATATATAACCCGATGGCCTAAGTTTCATATTACATATGAAAGACAAGAAATTAGTTCAAAATGCCATTAGCTTCTTTTGTAGCTAACCATGAACAAGTATTTATTAGATAAGTTTATAAATCAACCAACCAAATCATGGCCTCCTATTCTGAATTCCAAGTTTACTTTTAAATCTAGCCTCCAAGTTTATAAGTCAACCAACCAAATCATGGCATGCTATTTAAGTTTATTTCCAATCAATATATTAAAATTTCTTTTTATGATTTACCACTCCAAAAATTAGATTTTTTTGCAAAAACAACAAGGAAATTTTGAATACTGAAAAAGATTTCACTAATTGCTATTTTTTAGTTCACTATAAATACCTAAATTTTATGATGAAAAATAAATTCTTACAAGTGAGAATCAATGATTGATAAAACATAAATTGCAGGAATTCTAGGAACACATTATTGAAAAATATATACATACTTGCGGTGAAGGAGAAAGGGGATCTGTTTAGGAGTACACCATCAACATGGGATGACAATGAAGGAGAGAATACCATTGAGATAAAATTTATGGATGGTCACAACTCACAAGATGAAATAGAACTTGAGGAGAGTACACCAAGTTTGAGTGATATAGACATCTATTTACATAAATGGTATGAGGAAGGTGGTCACAACTTTCATAACGAATTGATTGAAAATAAGGGATCTATATGGGATTTGTTCGAAAGGTAAAAATATGTTGCATATGTTACAAACATCTATTTCTAATGTTGCATATGTTTCTTTACAAAAATGTGGTTTCTATATTGCTAGTAGATGTGTCTTTTGTTCTGAGGTCTCTATGGATTTTACACATTTTCTATAGTAAATTATGACTTCATAATGTTGGATTGTCTCTCTCTATGATATACTTTCTCTTACAGTGGCTACAGTTAAGCATATTTTCTCTTAATTGATTGTTGAAATAGGACAATTAAGCATACTATCAAATAATCGATTGTTGAAATAACAAATGAATGTATCTACAAAGTATACAGGCAAGAATTTCAGGATATATTACCCGATGGCTTGAGTTTCATATTACATAAAAAAAGACAATAAATTATTTCAAAATGCCATCAGCTTCATTTGTAGCTAACCATGAACAGGTATTTAGATTTCTTTATAAATTAACCAACCAAATCATGGCCTACTAGCACAAGCAAACAAAAGAAATGTCACCATGAATAAATCATGGCTTGCTAGCTAATCATGGCCTTCACAACTGAATAACATCATGGACATAAACAGATCATGATCAACTGAATTAATAAGTCTCAAATTTCATCATTCATAACTAGAAAAGATAAATTCAACATGAGTTCAACATGTAATCAAATTGAAATACTTTAGTCCACTTTGATGAAATGTCACCCTCCTACAATGTGATCAAATATTTTATTTGAAGAACATATTCAATCGCTCCAACTCCCTTAGAATCCACCTTTCCCTGCTCTCTAAATCTGGAATGGCACAAAATAATTATCTTGTGGCTAACTTCTCAAACTAGCCATATACAAAATCCCATTGCTCAGATCCAAACTCAATGGAAGTCTCATTTAACAAGGAAATGCATTTCGCAATAGAACAATTATCATGCTCTTATTTTTGTGATGCAATCTACTCACACTTCTTCTCATATGTCATTGCCACCCTTATCAAACCCCTCTCAAATCTTGTCGCTGCAATTATCTTTTATTTCTTATTTGGAATTGATGTAGCTATTTGACTCAATGGTGTGTCTTTTAAGGGTGGTTCTTGACCAATTGAGCTAGACCCTTCATGGTTAACTTTGTCCATTCTAGCTTGTAGGAAACTAGTAAATCCACCCATTTTATCCACCATTTCTTCATCTAGATCAACACATGGAAGAGGCCTAGCTCTCGGGATGTAAACATCTCCACTTGTGGTAACAAAACATGCAAATAATCGATCCAATTTCTCTACATGGATCATGGGTCCAGATCCATCTTTGAACTTTTCAATCTTTGGAAATCTCTGTGAATAGGATGACACAATATGAAGTTATTATTTAAATCCAATTAAATTAAACAAAAAAAAAAAAACTCACTTTGGAAAAATCAACCCATTGATCATATATGAAACAAATTGTCTTCTTTTCTTCAGACCAACCTTTTCCTGTCTATTTCTCCAAAAATTTCCAATGTTGCCAATCCTTTTTCAATGAATCCCAATGATTCTTCAACTGTAGTTTGTTGTAGTATACATTGGTCCTTTCATTAAACTTCCTCTCTAAATTTTCATATCCTATTTTATTTAACACCGAGCTAGGTTTGTTCCCTATAGCCGCTTCTTCTAAACAAATGTCAATGAAACATGACACCCTATAATTATTCCATGAAGCCTTTTGTCTCCTATTTGGGTCCTTCTTTTTAAGACACTTCTTTTCCCCCTTCCCCATTGTACTTGTTGTCAAATCAATTGAATCTTCCATGTGAAGAGGATCAGCAACTGAGGAAAGCACAATAGCATTTTGTAGATTAGTTTGTTCCATTATCTATTGCAACTCTATATAGTAATTAAAGATTAAAGTTATTCAGTAGGCACAAATAACTAAAAAAAAAAATATATGTTACAACAAAATGCAAAGAAAGATATGTCAATGCAGTAAATAAGAAAATCAAAATCTACAATTTGCTAAGATCAAACAACATCTTTTTTATTGATATCAAAAGATACCAATCTGAAAGGAAATAAAACAAGTAGTGGCAACATTCTCAATACAACATTCTATTTTTAATGCCTCTCATGGGAAGAAGCTATTTGAGCTCGAATACGATCACGAACTACTCCCATTTTAGTGTCATCGTATGTATTTGAAGTCCCATCCATTTTCTCACAATCCTTAGTAGTGGTATAATAATCATCATCTTCAAATGCTTTTAGGATTTCATCAGCAAATCTTTGTTCTATGATGAAGTTATGTATCACCATTGATGCAACGACGATCACAATGAGTGGCGAACGGTGCACCTCCTCCTTCTCCATGATCACAGTGAGCTCTATATCCCCTCCTCCTCAGGATAGCAATGACGGTGCGGTGGTGGCGGCAACATGGCGACGATGGCACGACACTCCCCTCTTCCTCCCTTTCACTCCCTCACCCTCTTGTCTCATCTCTCTCCTGTCTCTTCCCTCTCTCATCCCTCTCCCATGTGTAAGAAGGAGAAGAATAAGTAGTAAGAAGAAGGGGAAAGACGGAGTAGGGCCTGGTGAAGATGAAAGGGAAGATGCGAGCATGAAACCAAACCACGTGACCACTCCCAGTCCATATAGCTCGTGCAAATAGAGATCGGCCTCTAGAGCACGCCAACGAATCTCCACGGTCTAGAGCATGCCAACGAATCTCCACGGTCCAAATCAAACCCTTAAAGCTTCCACAAGGGTCAGTACAACACAATAACTGCTAAACACCAAGAAGGCTAGAAATCCACTAATCCAGGTGTAAGACGCTACCGAGAATGCATCTAACGTTGCATGCTAGAGCTACCAATGTTCAACACACCCAAATTTCACATTAAACATCTGGCCAAAGTGCTATCTCTAATCTATGTCGTTATATCCTAACCCCCTTAAAGGAATTTCACCCCTGAAATTCTCGAGGTGAAGACCAAAAGGGTACCAAATTAGGACGTCAAATCCACAACCTCAAACAACTAGCACAATAGTGTTGCCTAAAACTCACGACCCGTAGGAGAAATCTATGCTCCACGAAGCCATTTCATCCCACTTAGATTCAGAGCAACACCAAGGACTGAACTCTCCTTGAGTTCGAACACCATTAAAAATCCTTGGTGAAGTCCCTCTTGGGCTCAAAACCTCCACCCAAAGGCTCCAAAATTGGGCCATCCAGAGTCACGATGCATCCTAGCACCTCTGGAGACATGCAAACCATAGGATTGACGAGGTGCAACCAGTTCCCACTGGCATCCATTGCACTTCTCTAATGCACAACATGGTTAGAAACCACCAAACTCCACACTCCGTGCTCAGTAACATCTCTTCCTGCCCTAGAAGACGCCTATCATCCCGAGGCACGAGAGAAAACTAGTTATTGAGACACAACAAAGCTCTTCATGGATCTAGAGTGCACTAACAAATCAACGAACCCAAGCGCTATCTGTCTCTAGGAATTACTTCCCAGATCGACATTCCACTGATGTGTCTTATTTAATTACCGCAAATGCATGATGTACTATGTAGTACGTGGCAAATACAGGTCGAATCCCATAGAGAAAAGTGTTCCAAAAAAAAAAGAATATTATCGATTATTGAGATGAAAATGGAGAGATGTTGATTAAGGACTAAACACTTAAGAAAAAATTAAGAATAAATGAAGAGCTAGGATTTTCGAATCCATTCGTGTAAATATAAATGCATGATTAAATCTACTCTATGTTTTCCAATTGATATATATAATTTGATTCAATGATTCTTATCTTAGCAAGCATAATCTATATGCAATGCACCATAGACTATCAAGTCAAGGAATAAAAATACACAAATCAAATTAAATCAAATGACATATGATGGAATTGAGATTATATATACAACCCTCAATTAAATCTTCCCTAAGCATAGACTAAAAAGATAAAATTAATGTTAATCTATCAAAGTTTTTCGATTCATTGAATGATCTATGTAATATGCATCCAACCCACATGATCATAGTATTAAGCATAAAGAGAAAACATAGAGTAATTTAATCATGACATCTAATATTACATGAACTTCATCTCAATCTTAGATTTAGAAGATTAGCCACACATGATTATGCAAAACAATAAAATAAAAGAAGGGGGAGAAGAAATAGAAGACATAATTAAATAAAATACACTTTTATTGAAGGAACCTGAGATTACGGATGATCTTCTTCTTCTCCCAAAATACAGAAAAGAAATAGACTCTCAAACCTAGATTTTCCCTCCATAGATCTACATAAAGGGTCCTTTTATAGGCTTACAAGGACTTGCTTATGTCAGAGACAAATCTGAATACAAAATTTAATCTTGAATTTTGAATACAAGATATTTACAAGTGAGAATCTTATCTAACAAAAATCGAGTCAAAAAATATCTAGTGCAGGCGCTTGAGAGGCGTCAGATCTACATTTGGGTGCTTGAGAGGTGTCCATGTCATCCAGGATCTTCTTTGAGTTTTTTCACAGGTTGACTGATATTTTAATAGTATTTAGGCACATGGAATGTGTGTTTGACCTCTTTATGTAGCCCTAAAATTTTTCATACAAAAATCTCTTCTTGTTTGGCACAATTATTCTTTTGCCCCTTATTTTTCATAGATTCTTTCTAAGTCCTCAAGTTCTACAAAATTTACACAAAACAACTTAAGTAATATTATTTATATACAAAATAGAAAAATATGAGAATAAAATATGCATGAATTATGAGTTAATCAAACATTCTCATACCTATCTTTTGCTAGTCTTCGAGCAAAACTGAGTCTGACATAAAGAAGAAAAAAAGAAAATCCTAACTCACTTTCGTAGGAATCGCGGTTGCACTTAGCATGTGCAACAAGCCTTTAAACCCCTAGGCTTTCTTAGTGGACGAGTGGTGTCTCGTAAGGGTTTGCAGTGGATCTACCCACAAAATCCCAGAAGAAAAGAAGTACAGAAATAAAGAAAAGTGAAAAATAAAAAAAAAAGGAAAAATTCTAAGGTATCCACATTAACCTACTTAACTAAAAAGATCCAAAGTTTCCTAGTGTCTTAATTCTCCAATTTAACCTTTGTTGAGAACCCTCATCCTGTCCCTATAGAGACTCCGTCCTATTCTTCACATCATCTTCTTAAAAATTTGCTCATATGTACCTTATGTTTGTAAAATAGTCCTTAGCATGAGTTTTCAAATCCAAACTTCCCACTCTAGTAATTTTATTTCATTTCCTGGTATCTTGCTTTCTTAGACTTTATTCTTGGCTACCCAGTTAACAAGCTTTAGGTTAGTGGATCCCAAACCAGACGGTTTTAGGTCACTAGGTGTAAAGACACCCGTAAGGACTTAATCACTCGAGTAGCTAAGGCCTCAAAGACAAGACTTTTTTTTTTCTTCTCTTTTCCTTTTTTGATCCTCTAATCACCTTTCTACGTGAATACCAATGCTTATTGAGGCACAATACCCAGTTACTCAGTGATTATTGGATGTTATTATTCTCACTTTTTTTCCGTATTGCTAAGGTGTTCAGACCTTCCTTTATTCCCCATAGCTAAGGGCTAGAGTGATAGTGCATGATAAGGTACATGCGAGTTATAGATATTTCAGATGATGCTATATTTTAGATTTTGTCTCTACTTTTTGAATCATAGGGTCCTCAATTACTCAGTATTATCTTTGAATTTCAACACTAGACTACTCCTTCACTCCTAATTGATAAGACTAATGTGGATAGCTCCTAATATTTTTTCATTTTTTCCCTTGTTTTTTGCAAAAAAAACAAACGAAAAAGACACAAAGACTCTCTCTTTTTTTTGTTTTTGTTTTTTTTTGATGAAAAAAAGGAAAAGTGAAAAGTCACCTAACAACTAAAAAAAACATATGAAAAAGAACAGAGAAGACTCCCCCTACACCTAAACCATGCATTGTCCTCAATGTATGCAGTAAATTATATGATCAATAAATACAATTAAAATTAGAACATTGATAACTGATTCGGGATAAAGTTCTTCTACTACAAAGAAAAGAGAAATTATGTACAATTTATACATATTCACAGTTGAGGTGCATAAAAATCCATGACCTCATCAAACTCTGGGACACAATTTTAATCTAGGGGATCTGACATTTGTACTTTCTTTTTCAGCCTGTTCAAACCACCATTGGCTTTCTCTTAATCGGGCTTCATGAATTTCCCAAAGAGATGGAATTAGATTGGATAAACCCATATAATTTAATTGAAAATGGAATAAGGACTCAAGTTCACAGTTGACTAGAGTTGAACGATATGACTTGACACATAGCTCTAATAGTCCTATAGTAGATGGTAATGCTGATGACTCAGTGGAGCCATAAGAACAATAGGTTGAGGCTTTTACTCAATTGAATCACTTGAAAGGAAAACCTCTGTAATGAATTGGTCTACCTAGCCAACTAGCTCATTAGTGGGCTCATCTACTTTGACTTGGGTTTCTACTTCGTGCATTATTTGGACAACATAGGGTTGATCGGGGGAGTTCAAATGTTAAGCACGAAATTTCCATTCCTCTCTCTCATTTATAACATGGATTAGTTGACCAACCTGCATTTCTAAACGATCTATGGCTTGAGTATTCATTAACACTTGGTTGGTGGCCTGTATACTTGCCTTCACTAGCTCTTCTAGGCTTTTTTCTAGACTTGTTAACCTATTTTCATCTTTTTGTTGATAGTCTAGAAGAGAGAAGGTTGAGTAGTATTATGGGTCTGAATATGAATAAGGGTCAAAGTAATGAGATTGGATTTGATTGAAGCCAGACCCTCCATCATATGCTCTATAGGCCCATAAGAAATTAGGTTGAGTCTATCTTAAATTGTAATTTGAAACATAAGGGTCAATTAACTCATTGCATGATCTTTTTTAAAGGCTCAAAAATTTACAATAACAGAAAAGACTTTTAAAACAAAAAAGATGAACCAACAAACAATGGGATTGGGAAGAATAGATGAGACCAAAGGAGAGAACCAAATAGATAAGGAGACTAAAGATAGAGGAGGAAGATGCCTAATCTAATCACACAAGCCACACAAACCCTAAATCTTTGGTTGACCTAAATCTAGACAACTCCTAACTTTAAGTTCACCTTTGAGATTCTCAAACCAAAATTCTTTGCCCTAATTGGCCAGATCAATGGAGGAAAGTGGGAGGCTTCACGTGCTTGAGCAACGGTCCTAATTAAATAACCACTTTTCTTTTGAGGCTTAACCTTGTGAACCACTTTTCTAGACACCAAGTAGGAAAAGAACTTTAAATTTGATTCACCCTCCAGCTCCCTTGTCCTATTAAGCTCAAATCCTAGAGGCCAATGTCTACTTGATTTTAATTTAGGCTTAGGTCAGTGCTTGATGCTTTTTTTTGTTGTTTGTGGGCTAAAGAAAGGGTGATGAAATCCCCACCTTATCTTGTGCTATAGGTGTTGCCCTTAGGTGCACTGAAATGATATGCAACAAACAATTGTGCTCAAACCAATTGTTCTTCTTACTAACTATATGCTCTAAAATGCTAGAAATCAAGTAGGATGTATTGACAAGAATTGACAAGAATTGCAACAAACACGTACCTTTCCTCCAATAGTCTCCAAAATAAAATGAATTGACAAGAATTAAAAAATACACACTATATGATGTATGCCCTAAAAATCGAGTCAAAAATATAATCTAAATACAAAATTTAATCTTGAATTTTGAATACAAGATATTTACAAGTGAGAATCTTATCTAAAGAAAACCGAGTCAAAAATATCTAGTGCAAGCGTTTGAGAGGCGTCGGATCTACATTTGGGTGCCTGAGAGGTGTCCATGTCATCCAAAATCTTCTTTGACTTTTTTTCACAGGTTGACTGATATTTTAATAGTATTTAAGCACATGGAAAATGTGTGTTTGACCTCTTCATGTAGCTCTAGAATTTTTCATACAAAAATCTCTTCTTTTTTGACACAATTATTCTTTTGCCCCTTATTTTTCATAGATTCTTTCAAAATCCTCAAGTTCTACAAAATTTACACAAAACTCCTTAAGTAATATTATTTATATACAAAATAGACAAATATTAGAATAAAATAAGCATGAATTATGAATTAATCATCTAGCAAATCCAGAACACAACCTCTATTATGGCCAGCACAATCCTATGAGTTGGATAACTCCTCTAATGATCCTCCAACTGGAACGAACCACAAATCACCATGTTGCCTCATTGCAACAAAAACTTATCCTAACCTTGAAGGATGGTTGCGAAACTCACCATAACTTGCTGCTATGATAGTCCACCTGGATCGAGAGAGAAAAGAGATTTCGCAGCTCGCGAAAGCTCAGAAAATGACCTTGACTGCCCGGCCAAGATCAACAAATGGATCTCTTGCCCAGGGAAATCCGGGAGAGGGGCTATGATCTTGACCATAAAGCCAACAGATCATGCCAAGGGATTTTCTGCCCAAGAAAATCCAAGGAGGGGCTGCCCTGACTATAAAGTCAAAGGGACGAGCCACGGGATTTCCGACCCAAGGAAATCCAAAGAGGGGCTAAGACCTTGACTCTCAAGTCAACA
>JAMKQA010057215.1:0-12794 GCA_024699735.1 Posidonia australis
ACAGTAGGAAACCTAGAAAGACCGAGTTTTCTCGGGCGCATGGGGGTGCCTAACCCCTTCCCCATGCGTAACCAGAATCCTTACCCTTTCTCTGGCCCACATTCATCTTGCATTATCCATTAGGCACGGATCACACATGCATATTTGCATCTTGTTTGCTTTCTGCCTTTTTTGTGGTTTTTTTGGTTTTCCTCGTCTTTCCATTAAAAGACTAGGTGGCAACTCCTTTCCTTATCCTTTTTGTTTTCCCTTTGGTGTTTCTGAGTCTTGTCTCTTCTTCCGGATTCACCATTTTTGCCGTGACCATCTCGGATCTCCCCGTGTGTTTCCACACACCGGAGTAGTTTGGAGAACTGCGCCTAGGGGTTCCACCGACATGGTCACAGTAGGATCAGGGCAATTTCGTTGAATGTGCCTAGACTTCCCACAGTTGTAGCAGACCATCTTCTCTAGATTCCACTGCCAATGGTAACACTGTGCTGCTACATGCCTTGGGTGTCCATAGATAAAACAAGATTACTTCTTTTCTGGGCCACTACTTGAACCAGCCTGACTGTATCTAGCTCCTCCCCCAGCCACAAACTCGGCTCGCTCCTTCCTTTTCTTCCCAGAGCTCCCAGAACTGCCCGAGCTCTGCTTCCTAGAAGTGAAAGACCGTGGAGCAAACACCTTCCCTTTGCCTTTAGGGTGATCTTCCAGAAACAATTTACAGTCATCCTCATAGCAGGCCACCAATTCCATTACCTTGGTTAAAGTGGAATACTCGTAGCCTAAGACCCTTGACCAGAGTGCTGGAGTCAGTCCCTCCACATACTGCCTGGCTCTGCACTTCTCGGTATCAAATGTCTGTGAGAATTACTAAAATCTAGTGAAAGTCGCCTCATATTTAGCTATAGTCATGCTACCTTGCTTCAGGTTTTTGAATTCCCTGTCTAGTAGATCTTTTTCATACTCTTGAAAATACTTCTCGTAGAAGGCCTACGGAAAATCCTCCCATGAGATCATCAGCAAGTCACCGTTAGCGAACTTCATGCGGCGGGTGGCTCTCCACCATTAGTCGACGTCTCCCTTACACTAAAAGGTAGCTAATCCGACCCACTTCTCAGTTGGGTACTCCATGCCCTCCAAGACCTTCTCAACCTCAAGCAGCTAGGCCTCACAATCTTCTAGCTTGCCCTTGCCATCAAAAGTCGACAGGCTCAAATGGCGGAATTGCTTAAGCCAAGGGTTTGCCTTGGTCCCATTTGTGTTGTTCTTGACGAAGGTTTGAGCAAATCCCTGCGTCATGTGACTCAACTCCTACTGAATGCCTCCCCAACCACTGTCCTGCTCCTCACAAGAACTTGCTGCAGGAGTCCAGCCTCTGCCACGACCTCTAGGTGGCATCTTGCTGCCACCACAAGCAAACATACAAGTCAGGTGCTATGATCTCATGAAGTCCAACTAATGCCACAGTGCCGGACACCCTAAGTTGGAGCACTTAGTGAACCTAGGCTTTGATACCACTATGTAAAGCCCCCACGCTACACAACAGTATAGATGCTACCTAAAGTAACTAATTAAATCTAAATTAATAGAATTAAATAAATAAAACCAAACACCTAGACCTGTGTGGGGCAAAAGTGGTTCTAAAGTAATGCACTAGACAAAACTGCACCTCCTCCTAAGCACCTGAGACAAGGTAAAAGAAAACCACGTGTGAGTGACAAGAATGTCACCTAGTATGCGTCTCAAGAACAACAACAAAAACACTCCATATTGTGGGAAAACCTCAAGAAAACCACAATCATTGAAAAGCCAACACACGTGATTCGGTAGAACCGGTAAAAGATGCCATTTTCAAAACTTTCTTTTCTTTTCCTTTTATAATGCTCATTAACAATTCTTTATGCACAAATCAGGAAACACCATTTTCATCTAAACTCCCAACCAACAGCACCATTCAATCCACTATTACAAATCACAACAAACTAGGGCTAGGAACTAGTCCAACACAAATCTCAATCCATATCTCCAAATTGGTTGTATCACCCTGGCCATAGGCAATCGACCTAACCACAAGCAGTTATCAAGGCTCCACCTTCTACCACACTGCGGTGTTGTGGTGAACCACCCTGCGTAGGAGTTCAACCCCCCCGACTGCAGCCTCAAAAGCGTACCCTCACTAGTACAAGCACGAAGTGCGTCCTCACGACGCCCTGGTGCCCGAGCACCTGGGGACTCTAACCCCAGACTCGATCAGCATAGGCATTGAGGGTAGTCCTACCATACCCCGAGTCCTATAGTACCAGCACAGTCTCGAGGCTCCTACCCCAGAACGCAACTCGGCAACCACAACCAAGGACACATCCCCGACATCTCTAGAAGTCTCACTATCCCTGTTGGCAAGCCTTGGTGTAATTATGGTTCTTACAAATCTCATAAAGCTCTTTTGAAAACACATGCAAACTTTTATTTCTAATCATTTGGAAAAACCAATTTTCATTCATAAAACACTTTATCAATCTTACACATCGATGTCCACATTTGTCATCTATGGTTCTCAAAACCAATTATTCACAATCTCATTCATTTTAGGGTTCATCATACCATGTTTTCACCCATCTCATGGGTCCACATTCATTTCCACATATTTCATGTTCAACAATTTATGGAAAATATTATTAAATCAACACGTTTACATGAAATATCTCATAATTCATTTCCATGCATTTCACACATTTTTCATGCGTTTATCTCATTTTATTGACATTTTGTAAAACATTTCTTAATATAGTTCTGGGTCTTGATTCAGCATACCGATTAGGGTCCCGGTCGACTGAAAATCCTTGATTCAGTTGACCAAAATATTTTGGTACTCCGAATCTTTGTCAATTTTATTAGTTCCTTGCTAGAATGGTCCATCGAACTTGACTGATCGTCCGAAATCCTTTGATTCGGTCGATCGAAAAACCTTCGGTCAACCGAATCAGTAACTCAAGGGACCCAACTAGGGGCATTTCGGCATACCGAACCCAGTTCAGCATACTGTTTTCTGCGATTGCAGAAAACCTCCCCAGCTGGTGCCATCTCTTCTCCCCAAAATGGGAGTGAGGGGCAGACCCATCTAATCTATCACATAAATCACAAGTAAAACATGGGGTGTAGACCTCCAAGTCTACCTCAAAATCCCTCAATCCAAACACAAAACCATCAAGTATGCTGTTCTATAGAAAATCACAAGGACATGAAGCTCATACGAGGTTACTGTAGCATGTATTAAAAAATCACTTGGAAAACCCCACGAAATCAATATGAGATAGCATAATCTCATCAAAAACATGTTATTCATCCCATTCCCATCATTTTCCCTACTTAAACATGATTTTTGCATAATTTATCCATGATCTATCACTCTACTCTAACATGCTTTAACTAGGGAACGAAAGAGGGAGGGGGACGCATACCTTCTCCGGTGAGCTCCGCGTGCCCAACATGCTCCGGTGAGGCTTGACATAGGCCTCCTCCGCTCCTACACAAGTCTCTCCTCCCACTCTCGTCTCACCTTTGGTCTTCTTCCTCTCACTCGCAGCTTGTTCCCCAACGCTCGCCACCACCACCTCCTCTTATCTCCACCGCCTCACCTGCCACGTCCTAGAATCCCGCCAACCATCATAGTCAGCCTCATTGCCATGGATGGGATGGGGCGTGCAGGCCTCCCAATAGGTTCGTAGGTGGAGGAGGATAGGAGCTCACGAGCATGCTGGAGAGGGGTCACGAGCGTGGATAAAGGGGGTCTCATGCATAAGGCATGGTTGGACTCCTTTGACCAAGTCCAATCCTAGACCAAGTGGGTCTCACACCCAAGCACAGGTCCCATGGTGCACATACAGACCCACAAAGAAGCTAGGAGAAGTCACACAATCAGGGGAACCCAAGAGCACAAATACACTGGGAGAGACCACAACAACAAACACAATCTTGCTTATCCATTAATAAACCATATTCAAATAATGCAATAAATTCCATGGTTTCACATTTAATGGAAAATCAGGTACAGATGTTACACTAGGACTTGAAGTATCTGAATGGGAAAGGGGCCCATCCTAGAGGTAAGGTTTCCAGACATAAGGAAATATGGTTGGATACTACCCTAGCCTTTCCAACACAAGTCAAGTTAAAATATTTTCTCATCCAATCCGGTGAAACTAGAAACCTATCTAATTTAACCATATTAGGGTTGGTTTGGAAGTTTGACTAAGTGTACACGACATTATTGGGGGAAAAGTCCATCAACCTTGATGTCTCTATAAAATCATTGAAGCAAGCCATCTTTAGTGTAATTGTGTCCTTATTTGAGTGTTCATGAGAGAATCTTGTGAGGTTGAAATCCCCACCAATAACTCAATTAGGCAACGATACTGATCTTAGTCTCTCCAATTTTTTTATAAAATCTCGTTTTAGTCTCATCTCACATGGCCCATAGACCCCTGTCAGCCACCATTCAAAATTATCAAATTTTTTTTTGAATTTTATTGAGATATAGTAGTTACCTAACATTGAGTTAATCTTTTGTGATATCAGTGAGTTCTAGCCTATCAAAATACCTCCCGTGGCTCCTTGGGATGGTAGATAATCCTAGCTATCTATTTTGCCTCTCCCTATTGTCCTGGGTTTTGATGGTGTAAAGTTACCTAATTTTGTTTCACTAATAATTATAAAGTCCAACTTATAGGTTCTAATAAGATTTCTTAGTGCTCGGCCTTTAGCACTGCTGCCAAGACCCCTAATGTTCCATGTAGCTATTATCATAACTAACAAGTGAAGCAAATAACCTAAGGGCTGTCATGCCCTTGGTACTTTGTTGGATTTTATCCAAGTCTACATCACATAGTCCATGCATCTTTCTAATAGAGTTGAGAAAATCTTTAGCAATAATATTTGAAGTAATTGAAATGTCTATCTTGCCACAAAATTCAACAAAATCATTATAGGTATTCCAAAGAAAAATATCGTTAGTTGGAATGCCAATATCTATTAAATCAAATGATACTAGATAATTACAGATGCTAATCATGGTGTTTGCATGAGAAAAAGGATGCACAAGAGATGAACAATTACTTTCATCTCTATATTTTTCTAAAAAATAGTGGCTCTTTGAAGGTAGAATGTTACCTGGATTTGAGAGATATGGTGAAACTTGTGGCTGAGGATTCTCACCAACCATAGCTTCCAAATCCTCATCATCCAAGCTTCTATGACTACCAGTACTTTTTTGATTTTATCCTTATTTAGTGTCCGACATCTAGCTTCAGCCACATATTTAGTAGAGATGGCATGGATATCTGTCTCTCCCCTAGATAATTGGATGGCCTCAAATTCATTCCCTGGGTTTGTTGAAGACTTAATTGGTTCCCTAGTGCTCTCCTGGATTGAAGTGGTTGTAATATGTTCAGCAACCTTAGGTAGACCAAAGACTGGATGGGCAGTCCCAGAGTATCTATTTGACAAGGATTATGCAAGTACTGTAATGACCCCCAAGTTACTACCACTAAACTTAGCTACAATTTTCCATTTTTAATCATTTTTATCTTTGTTACTGACCAACAATTACACTAATAATGCAGCTAAGGCTAAGTACTCTCAACAATAAAATAAAACCACTAAACAACATAAATAAAACTAAACTAACACTCACCTGGATCCCTGATGTGTGGCGACGTGACTCCTCCTATATGCATTAGCAAGCAGTAGCTACTATCCTACACTTGCCAAAACATACAAAACAAAGTAGACGTGAGTGACCACTCAACTGTCACCTAGCACGCACCCCACCTACAACTCGGCAAGCTATGCCGAGGACAACCAAGCACATGCATCACACTCGGATGTCGCCAAACTAAATGGGCAATCTATCGACGCCCAGCACACAAGCACTGACATCCCTCTCGAATACTGCAACACCAAACCAGGCAGTCAACCACTGCCTGGTAGGCTACAAAAATCATGAAACCATGCCTTTAAAATCATTCTTTTCTTTTCCTTTTCAAAACCACATGTGTGCACTTTTAAAATCTTTTATGCATGCCTGAGAAGGCTACTCTGCCATCTTAAGCCCAAAACCACACCTAAGCACAACTACAGAGACTCTTCTCTACTCAACATGGTCCCCTCAAGACCTAAGCACAACACCAAACTACAAAGCCATTGCTCCCAAACCACGGAGCCACTGCTCCCTAAACACTACGCCTCAATAGGTGCCAAAGCCATGGTCTCCTTTAGGCCTAGAGCCTGATTTTCTAAACCAGGAATCCACACAAACAGAAGCACAAATAGTGTGTCGAACTGCCCGACGCCAAGCAGACAACATTGGCCACAAGCAGTCCATTGATGAGTGACCATGGCGTCTGCACTGCCACGATAAAGCCACCCCATGTAGGAGCGATCACTGTCCTGCGATTCTCCCACCTAGAGAATCCTCATAATGCCAACCCCTTTTAAGAAGGCAGTCCTGTCTCTAAGGACGCTACCAGTGGGGTGCGCGTCCCACCCGCATTGGCCACCACAGGGTACACCTCCTCATGGCATCCTTCACACGATGCTCAGGTAAGAGTCTCATACCTCCACACCCGACAACACCCGAGCCTCAGTGCTCACAGCGACAGTAGGAGTATCATACCTCTCCGTCATGCCACGAAACACTTCAATTCGTAGACCTCAACCTTCGCCCCATGAATGACAGTCAAGGAGTGTCATGCCTCTAAGACCTGACGAACACTTGCCTCAATCTGTTGGTCCCCAACGTAAACAGAAAGCACTGGAAAACTCTTTCCAAAACGATTTCCAAATCTATACTTTTCTCTATCCAAAACTCGCTTTTTGGATAACCTTTTCAAAACCATTAAATATCCTTTAAAACTCAAGCAACATTGTACCCAGCAGCGATACGGAAACCAAAGGCCAAGAAACCACAAACAAAACACAGCCTCGATAGCTCTCATATTAGGCCTAGGCAAAACACCTTAGGAGCGTCTGGGTTCACGAGCACCATGCTCAACCCATGACCAGAAACCAAGAAAACATCAACAAAAACATCGTATGAGTGTCAAATCCACCCAGAAGACACCATAGCAAAGCAAACACAACCAAAACTATAAGATTTGGCACCAAGTGTGAGACACATACTGACTCGTGTCCCTCGGAGCACAGCCAGTTCGACTTAAACACCTGAAACATTGCCACTGAATACTCCATTCAGTGCACCGCACACAAAACCACACAAGCCCTAGACCTAGGGATGCTATCGTTATCCCTAAAGTCCAATCTAAACCATCTAAGGAAAGAACCAATTATTTCTAAATCATTTCATCTTTTAATCTACCCATACCCCAGGTGGAATCTTGCTAATTCATTTTAGCAAGCCCTAGATCATTCTAATGATTATCCTAATCATTTATACCATGATATTTATCTACCCAAGATTTATATATATATATATATATATATTAATCAAAACATAAAATATCTTAATACAGGATCAGGGCCTGGATCGACATATCGAAATGGAACGGTCGACCAGACTTGGGCTTAGGCCACCAGATTGGTAGACAGAAAAACCACTCGGTCGATCGAAAACCCCTGATTCGGCAAATCAAAAATGTTCAATCGACCGAACTAGGAATTCTGTCAACACCTAAGACCCAGAACGGCAGACCGAATAAATTCGATCGATCGAACCAAGGGTCATGGGGACAATCTGCAACAAAAATGGCAAAGCAAAATAATTCGGCATGCCGAACTAAGCGACTATAGGGCACCCCGAAATGGGACCCAAAGCCCAATCCTGCAAACCACCAATCCAAATCATGCAAACAATATATCAAAATGAAGGTTTCGACGAGATCTTCCAAACTAGACAAGCAACACCAAGATCCATCAAGTGGATCTCGAGAAATCAACAGAAACGACAAAGGGGCACTATTCACCCCAAATCATAAATACGACCATAAATTGCCCACAATTGCACAATAAATTCTAATAAAATTACTACAATTACCAGCACACTAACATGTACATATGGTACAAATTTAGAACCGAAAGAAAATTTACGTGGTGCATACTGTCACCGAAGACATGGCGGCGTGAGATCGACGATGACGCTCCTCCTCCAACCACGAGCTGCTCCCCTTCTCCATGCGACAATGGCGGCACGGCAGTGACTACATCCTCCTCCTCTCGACCATCTCCCTCTCTCTCTCGCAGCCCTCTCTCCCTCCTGCCTCCCCTCTCTCTTTTTCCTCCCTCTCCCACACACAGGAGAAGAAAAAGAAGAAGAGGAAGAGGAAGGGGTAGGGCCTGGGGAAGAAGGAGGAAGAAAGAAAGAAGGAAAGGAAAGAGAAAGAAGGGAACGAAAGAAAGGAAGCCGCAAGCACGAAACTGGACCACGTGACCTTCCACGTCCACGTGACTCGTGCCAATAGGAACTTGCCACCAAACCTCCTTGGCTTGGATAAACCCACAAAAGTCCCACAAGGGCCGACATAACCACACAACCACACAACACTAACAAGCTAGAAACCCACAATCCAAGTGTAAGATACTAATAAGAATGTGTCCCACATTGGGCACAAGAAAGCAATAACGAGAGAAGGGGGAATCGCGTACCTCTCTGGCGGCCCATGTAACTCCGGTGAGTTCATCGCACCCTGGCGTCGCCTCGGCGAAGCTCCGGTGAACGTCGGCCCCCGGTGGAAGCACCCACACGCAGACCCTCCTCCTCCCAGCTCACGCGCCCCTGCTCTCTCTCTCCATTCCGTTCCTTTCTCGCCACGCTCTCCCTCTTCCCGCTCCTGCCTCCCTCTCTTTAACTCCACCACCACTCACTTGGCACCGGCCATCCATCCCGTCAGAAGGGACGGGGAGGCACGAGTGTGGAAGAAGATGAAGAAGAATACGGAAAAAGGGTGGAAGGGCATTGCTCGTGAGATAAAGAAAAAAAAGGGATGGAGAAAAAGAAGGAGAGAAAATGAGGAAAAGACAGGCACGTTATGACCGTGCCCCCACACTTGCTCGAGGAGGTGAGGAGGGATCACAACCATGCCGAGATGGTGAGGGCGCGAGATGGGACGAGAGGGAGAGAAATGGAGTCGCCACCTGGTCTTTTAAGGGAAAGACGAGGAAAACCACAAACGATTCACTAAAAGTGAATGAAAGAGACGCAAATGTGAAGGCCAGATGTCTACTAACCAGAGGATGGGTAAGGATTCCTATTACGCACGGGAAAGGTGTTAGGCACCCCCGTACGCCCGAGAAACTCGATCTTTCTAGTCTGATTCGCTTGCTAGAGGCTGAATGAGTGTTTGCTATGCCTAGATTGTGTTCTAATCCTGCTGATGTGAGTGCCAAGACAATACTGGATGGATGTGAAGGACGATGTGCAAAAATTACGGAGAAATCCACATGAATTGACAAAATCGTGAAAATCAAAAGGGAAAAAAATAACCCGTGATGGGATTAAATGTCGGCCCTCAAGCCTGTTACTGTACACCCTAGGGCGATGAGGAAAATCGTGAAAATCAAAAAGGGAAAACATAATCTGTGATAGGGTCAAATGTCGGCTCTCAGGCCTGTAACTGTACGCCCTCGGGCAATGAAAAACCAAAACAAGTCAAAACCACGAAAACTAGGGAAAATCCAGAAAATGGGGAGTAAACCAAGACAGAATCAAGCTAGAAAAGCATACGCAAAGCTGAGAAGAAAAGACGAGAAAATCTGTGCAAAAATATGTGAAAAGCCATGTAAAATGCAAGTGTGAACGCAAATGTGAGAAGTATAGGGGGTTTTGTGCAAAAAGCTCAAATTCAGAGGAAAGCTGAAGTTCTGAAGCCCAAGTCGTCAAAAATACATAGGAAAACACATTCTATGCAAGTATAAAGAATTCTGGGGTCAAATGTGCATCCCTAGTCAAAATAAAGTTCTCTAGGGTCAGAATGCAATTTACCCACTAATGCATGCATGCAAGCCAATTCTGTATAAAATCTAGGTAAAAATGCAAGAAAATGTCTCAGAAATGATTCAGGAAGTTCCAAGGGTAAAATGGGCATTTTACCCTTGAAAACAGGCAATCAGAACAATTCTGCAAAACATAGGGGCTAAACTACAAAAAGCCCAGCAAACAAAGTACTTCAGGAGGTTTCTGTGAAAATTCAGGGGCAAAAATGTAATTTTCACTGAGATTAAAACATGCAGCAGAAATTCAGTGAAAAAGGAGGGTTAAAATGCAATTTACCCAAGAAAATATGCTTCTAGAAAGTTTTTTTTTAAAAGAAGTTCAAGGAGTTTCATGCAATTTTCACATCAAAACATGCTCTCTAGATGCTTTCTGTAAAACACAGGGGCTTAAATGCAATTTGCCCAAGAAAATCATACTTCTGGAAACATTTAGAACAAATCCATGGACTGTTGTGCAATTAAACCACAAAAATGAACACTCTGGAAGGTTTCAAAACAGTGCAGGGGTTTAAATGCAATTTTGCCATCAAAATAAGCTTTCTGGGAACATTTTGCAAAAGTATAAGGATTTCAGTGCAATGTTCCCAAAGAAAATGAACTTCTAGAAAGTATTTTAGAAAGTATTTTAGAAAGAACAGGATTTTTAATGCAAAATTCACAACAAAATGAACTTCCAGAATGATTTTAAGAAAGCACAGGGGCTCATATGCAAAATTCACATAGAAAAATAAAGAAACAAAGGTATTTTAAAACTATGGGGATTAAAGTGAAACTTTCTAGACCCTCATACAATAAAAAAGGATCTAAACGTAATACTTAAATAACTTTAAAACGTTAAAATAAAACTAAAATAAAATGAGTGTCACCACCGGTGATTCGAAGATCGCCGGCGGCGACAGGCTGAGAGGCTCATTCGAGCCTCTCCAGGTGCTTGATCATGGATCAGGAAGAGGGGGAAGCTTGAGGAGGAGATGTGGGAAGGATCCAACGGCGCGGAACGTGTCCCAGATGGATGGAATGCGTCGTTGACCTCCCTCGCCGACCTTCGTCTCCGGCAACGGGGAAGCTCGCATTGGCGCGTCCAGTGGCTGTGGGTGGATGCAGCGACGATTGGTGTAACATCTGTGCCTGGCTTTTCCATTTATTAGAAACCATGGAATTTCTTGTAATTTTAGTGTGTGGTTTATTAGTGGTAAATCCAGATTGTGTTTGTTGGATGTGGGCTCCCTCTATGTTTTGTGCCCCCGGTTTCTCCCCTGTGGTGTTTTTTCTTTGGCTTGTGGGTTCGTTCTGCATTGGGACCTGTGTTTGTGGTGGACCCACTTGGGCTTGGGGTTGGACCTGGTCAAAGGAGCCCAACCCCCATGTGACTAGAGCCAACGGTGCCCGTGACCCTGCACCCTCTTCTCCGGATCTCGTGAAACCTAACGGGGGAGAAGGCTGCTTGTTCCGTCCCCTCCGTCCAGAGCTACGCGTAACTGGTGGATGCCGACGGGATTCTAGGATGGCAGGCGTCGGGGGTGTTAAGAGGAGGCGCAGTGGCTGTGTTGGGGAACGGTAGGCCGTGGGAAGGAGAGTCTGGGGTGAGTTGCGTGCAAGTGGAACTTCGTGCCCAGAGGAGGTTGTGTGAGCTGAGGAGAGCTTACATCAAGCCTCGTCAGAGCACGTCGAGCACGCGTGGAGCTCACCGGTGCCAGGTACGCGTTCCCCCTTCTGTTTCTTTCCTTGGTTGAGGCATGTTGGGTTTAGAGGAAAAATCATGGAAAAGCATGTAAAAAATCATGCAAAAATGAGGAAAATGTTGGGAATGAGAAGAATAATGTGGTTATGTTGATATCATGTTGATTCGTGGGTATTTTGTATGATTTTCGTGGGTATTCTTGAAGCATGCTATAGTGATTGTGTTTGGGCTTGATGCCTTTGTGATTTTTGTTAGAACAACATGCTTAGCGGTTTTATGATCGGATTGAGGGGTTTTGAAGTAGACTTGGAGGTCTACACCCCATGATTTATTGGTAATTTTTGTGGCATGTATGGGGGGTCCGATCCTTACTCCCACTTTGGGGAGAAAAGGGTGATGGTGGCCTAAGGAGATTTCTGCAACAGCATAAAACGGTATGCCGAATTGGTTTCGACATACCGAAATGCTCCCAAGCGATACCCTACGTCATGGTTTCGGACGATCGGAGAAATTCGGTCGACCGATTTGGCAGGGACTGATAAATCTGACAGGGATTCGGTATACCGAATCAGGAGATTTTGGTATACCGAAGCCCCCCTTCGGTATGCCGAATCAAGGGATTTCGGCATACCGAAACAGGATTCGGCATGCCGAATCAGAGCCCTGAGTTATTTTGAGAAATGCATAGAAAAATGATGATTAAATATGGATAAATACATGATAAATGTATGAAATGCATGGAAATGACATGTAAGATGATACATGCAAATATGTTATTTTTTAATGATGTTTTCCATGAGATATTGAAACATGGTTTATGTGTATGGATATGGACCCGTGTGAGGGGTGATTTCATGGTGCAAAGACCATGAAAGGATGTGTGGGTTTAAAGACCACAGGTAATGAATTGATGCATAATGCATGTGATTTGCAAAGAGTTTTATGAATGGAAAATGGTTTTGATAAACTTTTTGAAAAGACAAATTGCATATGATTTTAAAGAGATTAAAGGATATAGTAGGAACCACAAGGAAACCAGGACTTACCGACGAGGTAGTGAGACCTCTAGAGATGTCGGGGACGTGTCCTTGGTTGTGGTTGCCGAGTTTGCGGTCCGGGGTAG
>JAMKQA010057217.1:0-12271 GCA_024699735.1 Posidonia australis
CGCTCTTGATAAGACACTTAAATCTTTTTCAAGTTATAATATTTATGAAAATATGCATAAGTGAATAATCATCAAAATTAATGTAATATTTCTAACAGAGTCTACCCCAAATCTACACAAACAAAACCAAAATCCATTCACCATGCAATGAGAGATAAATTCGAGAAGCCACAGGAGTCAAAAATGACCTAAAACCATGTAATGCCATAAATACCACCATAAATCATCAAAAATTCACAATAAATTTTAAGAATGTAAATTTACCTAGATTTCAAACATTTCTATAATTTTCTACCATTTTCATACTTTCTACAATATGGGGTGAGGTGCGTACCTGAAATGAGCTCTCCGACGATCCTCCAGCCAACCACCAGTGCCATCGACAACTTCGACCCTCGTCGAGGCTTCCTAGACCACAAGGACACACTACCGGAGCTCCTCACGCCGCCACGAGCTGCCGCACACCGCCATCAATCCTTGGGCACGTCGAATCAGGAGGAGCAAAGAGTGGAAGGGAAGAGGTGGGGAAAGGGAGTGAGTGAGGGAGAAGGGGGAGGGAGACGAAAATGGAGAGGGAGGGTGGAAATGGGGAAGTGGTAGTGAGGGCGAGGGAGAGGGAGTCAGGAATGCTCAAGAAGGAGGAAGGAGTGCGCGAAGAGAAGGAGGAAGGGCTCGGATCGTGCCTGCCGAAAGGCCCTAGCTTAAAAGGCCACGTAGAGAGAGCAGGTGGCCACGTGTAAGCAACCAGTCAGCCATGCGCGCACCAATGCTCCCTGAGCTGCAGCCTCACCAACAACCGCACGAACCCAATAACCCACCACTACCCTAAGATCAGCTACAAGCCACACCAACTGACCTCCAAACGTAGGCTTGTAGCCACATTTTGTAATAATCGAGACTTGTGTTTCCTATCTGTTTTTGTCGTGGTTTTGTGTGTGTATGTGTTGGACGCATATTAGGTGGCTTGGATGTCACTCACGTATGCTTTGTTTTGTTTTCAAATGCATGTCGAGGTGTAGTCCAGTTCTGATGCCTAAGTTTGGAGTCACTAGCCACACATCGTTCCTAGAGGGTGCGTCCTAGGTATTTGCAATTATTTTTATTTAAATTGTAATCATTGTAATTGCTTATGACACTATAGTTTAGGTAGTATACCTAGACTCAAGGTGTTACAAGAGAGGTTCTAAGTTTGGGTTTTTCTACTGGTTCTGATCACATCATGCTGGCATCTTACGTCCTACATACGCATCATAGATAAAACGGGGTTTTCATTTTTACGTGTTTCATTTTCACGCATACTAGGCATGTTATAGCTAGGCATATACATTTAGTTGCAATCGGGTGGATAAAACCCCTCTAGTAAATATCTTCTCCTTTCACTTTCATGCTTGAAGTTTATTTTGTTGAGCCACATACTACACTAGCAGAGGTCCCGGAACTGGAAAGACTGGCGATCTCGACCCTGCACTTGTTGAAGTGCTCTTTCCAAATCACCCATCCTAGAAAAGAGGGTGTCTGGGGTCGTTGCTGTTGAGACTGGCGCAGCTTCGGTGGGTACCGCGTATGTCGTGTGGGTTGCACCGAGGTGCTCCTCCAGATCCACCATCATACCACCTGGTGTCAAGGCATGATGGTCGGCATACCCGTGCGGGTGAGTGGTGTGGTACGAGATGCATGGGGGAACCTGTGTTTGATGCAGGGACAGAGGGTAGGCAATATGTTGTGTTGTGAGTGGTGCGGGGTTTGCGAGCGACAGCTGCTGTCCTTGTGCGAGTCCAAGCAGCGGGATGAGGGAGTGTTGCGCCCCTGCCAGGCCGAGGGGCTGGCCACTAGGTGTGGGAGATGCATGCTGTGAAGAGTGAGATGAAGGTGAAGGATGCAGGATCGACACCCCCGTCACCTAACTGGTGAGGAGCTGGGGCAACGGCAGGGGAGGTGCAGTGGGTGCAGAGTGGAGCACTAAAGCTAAGGGCGGCGAGACCTCAAGGGGAGGAGAAGCTGGATGCAGTGAAGAGTCCAGCGAAAGTGCCATGCCTTGTAGCTTCTGGGCGAGGGCCAAGAAGTACTGGGCTTGCACGGCTGGGCTCCCATTGGTAGTAGTACCGATGGATGGGATTGTCAGCAAAGCTGACACTGTAGAGGGCGAAAGGGGAGTAGACTGTCCAGAAGGTACGGAGGTGACCAAAGAGGCTACCGCAACTGGCTGGGTAGTCAAGAAAGAAGGGCCCTACAGAGGGAGAGACATCGGCAGCTCCAGAGCTCGGGTGGTGGTCACTACAACTGACTCAGTGGTGGGCTTTAGACCGGACAAGGTCTGCCAGTGTCCCGACACAAAAGGAAAGGATGCCCCATGGGCCTAGAAAAGGCTGACATAGGGGGAAGAGGCAGCTGACGAAAGTCAGGAAAAGGGACGAGGGGGCTGAAGTGGCGATACCCTCGGAGGTGACAGCAAAAGGAGCCTCACTGACGCGCTGGGCCATGGCAGAACGTGAGCAAGTGCAAATAGGGCTATGGTAGCTGATGGAAGGATGAAACCTACGATGAGCTATCGTCGAAAGCGACAAAAGCTCGGGGAAGATTGAGAACAGGTGTCACACAACAAAGAAACTAAGAGGGGGCACTCGAGCTCAGGTCAAAGGACTCGTGCGCAAACCTGTGGATCAAATGAGACAAGAGCAAGTATCAAAACTTGAGGATAAGCAATGTAATGTTAATTAAGTAGTATGAATGGCACACATGCACATGGATGCAACTAGCATGCACTCTCTCACCATCTAAGTGTTTCCTAGGAGGCTGTCTACACCAGATACTCTCGGGGTGAACGGGTCTCCAACTCAAGGCAGAAAGTAAGGTTCCGTCCCATGCCAAAGCTGTGGAACGATGGTGCATTGGGAGCCTCGACCTTGCCAAAGCATGGGTTGTATCCTCTACTAACACCGACACGACCCCGAACAAGGGGGGACAACCCAGCATCAAATCCTACGCTAAAGCTATAGGACAAGAGAACTGGAACTGGCCTTCGCAGACTATAGGTGCACTTAGGGGAGAGAGATGCATGCTCCTATATGGTTCAATCAAGCAATATGCCTTTGTGTCTTTTACTTGCATTTTATTAACTAGTGGGAGAGTGTTTGAATTGGTCTCTAGTTTTGCCTTATTAATTGTTTCTCTGAGTTTGTGTGTTTTATTTTAAACCAAGAGGGGAAAGCAAAAATGTCTCTATTCTCCTAGTCATGTCAAATGAAAAAAGGGAAGAAAACACACAAGTAAGGCAAGCAAGCAAACAAAAAAACAAGCAAAAGGCATAATCATGGCATGTGCAAGTGTCGTCGCATTATGATAGTGAAAAGATAAAAACACTGAACACATCATAAAGCATGTATCATGGCATGTGCATTGTGAGGTGGACATATCATCTTGGTGTAAAGTGAAACATGCATCATCCATAAGGCAAACATATCAAGTGCATACAAGGAAAACCATGCAGGCAAGAAAGAACCGAAAACGAAAGTCGGAGTCTGTCTCTTCCCCAGTAGAGTCGCCAGTTCCTGTGACCATGCTGGTGGAGGGGAACCGTGCTCCCCACGCGATCGGGACCGCAGGGGAGTCAGTAGGGCCACGGCGAAACCGATGGTTCTTAGGACAGAAGAGATGACTCGAAAATATCGGGAAACTATAGGGAAAAACGAGGAGTCGCCACCAAGTCTATTTAAAATGGGAAGACGAGGAAAACCATATTGGAGAATCAAAACTCGAAATCGAATGCAAAATAAGACGACTCATGCCAAATGGATGTGGCACATGGATCATTATGATCCGGAGAAAGGGTAAGGACTCCTATTACGCACGGGGAAGGTGTTAGGCACCCCGGCACACCCGACGAGTCGGTCTTTCTCAGAATCTCACTCACATGCACGGAAATGTCGGCACTTAGATGCCGATTAATGGGGCTATATGGATGATGCAAGAGAAATAAATCATACGATTAAGGAAACGAAACTAAGCTAAAAGAAAAGCATGATCGATACGGGAAACAACAAGCAAAACACAAGATGGAAACCAGGTGAGTCCTAATGGCTAGGCTGGGCCGGACTTAATCCTTGGATGACCCGCGCATGTGCCACGAGCGCGTCGCTCGCGCAGTCCAGACGCACGTTCCCAGAGATGCCATGGTCATTTGCCATCATTGCCATATCCACAACACAAAGGTACTACTATGAAGTAGCCATCGAGGTGTGGGGGAAGAAGTAATTCCAGGAGCTTATGCATGTACTAAAGTAGAGGAAATCAAAACATAAAGGAAAACCAAATCACACTCCAGGGACCAAGCAAACCAGAGAGTAAGAACCATGACAAAACAAAAAAAGCAATGCATGAATGACCTAGAGTTAGGCAAGTGACCTTGGCTTGGTAGGACTCGACCCTGTCTGTGCCCTGATCGACACACACAAGTGGCCGCGCACAACCGCGACGCGCACATGGAATAGGGCCAGGCCCGCCTCCTTCCAGGGAAGCGGAGCTCCTCCGGACCTAGGGACTCATCTCGAAGCTTGGGAGGACCACCACGGCACAATGCAAATGCAAAGAAAACAATGAAAAGCCACGGGTTCTCCTCCCCATCTCCGTCGCCGGCGTCAGCGCCAACTTCCCTCTGGTGAGCCTCTACAGGAAGTTTCCAGTATGGGAGGTCGACTCGGTCGCTCTGGGGAATGAAGAAGGAGGGAGAAGGGCCATCAGACGTCCGCACCAAGCGCTCAAGGGCTGGGGTGACCTCACGCCGATGATCGACGTCCGTCGGCGATGAAAATGACAAGATGCACAAAGCACGAATGAAAACCCAAAATGGACTACACAGGAGGAATGCAATAACAATACTTGATATTCCTATAGTGGTTCGAGAAGAAGTGTTGTACCTATGGACGACTGGGAAGTGTCGTCAAAGCCGGCAGTGGTGGGTTCCAGCAAGAGTGATGCACACGGCGACTAAACAGCTGTGGGGAGTTCAGAGATGGTCGGAGATGCCTAAGGGATGTTCAGGATGCTAGTCAAAGGTAAAGGAAGAGGTCTACTCACAGTATGGGTGATGGGTTCTCTCCTTCTCTGGCAAGGTTGCTCTCTGGTTTTCTCTGCCCTCCTTCTCTCAAAAATGCTTTGGGTGTCTTCTAACTGAAGGTGCTTGGGATCTTTTTGGTCGTGGCCCTGTCGTGGTAGGTGGTGGATGGCAGGGCGTGGCTCAGAATGTCAAGCGTGGCAGGGGAAGGCTCGCTGTTGTCACTGCAGGCCTTACGTGTCAGCGAAAGCGGCGAAGGGCGTGGGAGGCCAGTGACAAGGCGTGGGAAGGCTGGGGGATGTCAGGCACACCGGGAGACAAGTCGACATTTTGTACACGACATCGCTCGTACGAGGTATGAGGTCGTATAGCAAAAGCGACCAGTCAGGCGGCACCTGTAGTGCTGCCTGACACTGATGCGGTCTTGGGTCGCGCATGTCGTTGGACCAGAGCACACGAGCTGGGTTTTAGGTGTTGGGTTTAATTGGGGGAGTGGAGTTAAGGGTAATCAGGGGTTCTCTGAGTTGGTCTAGGTTCATGGGCTTGGTTGGGGAACTAGGGTAAGTCTGGGTCAGCCATCCAGTTGCGCTCTCCACCGGATTCGTCTGCCAACATTGGCTAGAAACTGGGTGTCTACACTCTGTAACAAGGTACCATGCCAAATTGGGTCTTCGAGCTTTAAACCTGCATATCTCGAGATATGAGTATTGGACTGGCTTGATTTTTGTTGCATTTGAAAGAAGACTCAGATATCTTTGTTTTGGTAGCTTATTTGTTAATTTTCGTTCCTTGTGGAGATGCCAGTTGATGTCCAAATTTTAATAACCCATTCAGAAAGCTGAGTCTTAGAGCTTCCAGCTTGTATATCTTGAGTTTTGGGTATTAGATTTAGATGAGTTTTATTCCATGTTAAAGTAGATTCAGAAATCTTCATTTCAATGTATTACTTGTAATTTTCCATGGCTTGTGGAGAGATTAGTGAAGTTTACAAGTTGAGTGACCCATCTGTGTTCTTTGTTTGAAAATTTCTTAAGTTGGTTATTGTTAAGCTGTTGGGTCCCTTTGCTTTGATCAAATGTAACTTGGGCTATACATGCTTCATTAGAACAATTCTTGTTCCATTGGAAAGTAGACTCAATGATCTTTATTTCAGTAGGTTACTTGTTAATTTTCATGCCCTATAAAGATACCAATTATTGAGCAAAGAATGGAAAACACACTCAATAGGTCAACCTGAGTTCCATGCATATCTTGAATTATAAAGATTGGATTTGAATGATTGTTCTTCCATGTTAAAGTAGACTTGAAAAGCTTCATTTTGGTATATTACTTTCCATTTTTGATGACTCATGATGAATACAATAGGGTCGCTAAAATAGGTCATAGTTTTGGTTTTACTGTTATACCTGAGGCGTGTGCCGAGTGTGCAGGCGACATGCGCAGTTTTCCTAAGACTTTGTTAGTAAAATAAAATAGTTGATTGTGATTAAGAGTTAATCCATGTGCTTTTCTTATATTTAGAATATTTATAAAAAGAAGTTTCGAAAGAGATATGTTGTTTGATGTATTTTTGAAATAATTTTTCATGGTGGTTTTACAATGTTCTTTTAGAAAGAATTTGTTTTCAGAAAAAGAACAGTTTTATAGAAAAGATTCTTGTAACAGAAAGAATCAGAAAAGAGCTTTTTGAAAATAATTCTAGAAAAGATTGGAAAGTATTTCCAAAAGAATTTTAGAAAAGAAAATCATGTTTTAGAAAAGAAGATTTCAGAGTTTTGAGTTGGCCTTGTGTGAAAGAGACTAAGAACCAAAAGAACTAGTGCTGGCTAGACAATGTGCTCAGTTAGGCAGGTGGGCTAGGTGAGATAGCTTGAGAGCTCACACAGGGCTGGGTAGGACAACTCGAGAGCTCGTGATGGGCCGAGCAAAGTCACTGATGTTTGCAACACCATGACAAGATTTGAGGGACGTCGTGAGAAGACGTTTCCCCGTGCAATGAGAATAGAAAAGAGAAAAGAAATAGTAAGGCCCGTTGGTGGGGACGGTGGTATTCCTTGCACGGGGACTTTCATCGTGGTAGTGTAGGAGATTGAGGTTGGTGCCTCTTTCTCTGTTTGTGGCCAGGTTACCCTTGATCAAGGTAACACTAGAAAAGAGATTTCAGATTTGAGAAAGAGATAGTTTTAGGCTAAGGTCGAGCATAGTTTTGGCTTCTGTGGCTTAGCCATAGTCTAGCCCACATGAGATCAGTGTTGTAGGGCTAGTTCCAGCCAAGATTGTGCTTTAGATAGATTTGAGATTTGTATTTTAGGCTGGAATGTAGTCTAAAGATACTTGTAGAAAAGTGTTTTAAAAAAGCATGAGATTTTCCAAAAAGCATAAGTTTTTAAAAGAAAAGATTACTACTTGAGAAAAGCATGAGATTTTAAAGAAAAAGGAAAGTGTTTAGAAAAGAATAGGGATTGTGTCAGTTTTAAGATTTACTTGTTGTTTGACTGAGCAGAGATTCGGTGTTTATGTGGTACACTCCAGTTGTTGTGACTTGATTTGGCTAGAGTGGCCAATTCAAGTGGAGTATCAGGTTTTGAAAAGTGAATACATAGATTTTACAAGAAAAGACAGAAAATGATTTTACAAGATAAGAGCATTGTTTTAAAAAGAAAGGAAAAGAATAGTTTTCTTTAACGACGAAAGATGCTTTTGAAAGTTAAGATGATTTAAAAAAGAAAGAAAAGGTTAGTTTCAAAGGCATGATTTCTAAAGTTGTGTTGCTTGTAGGGCAAAAGAGTTTTGGCCGTGATTTGTGTGTGGCATCTAAGAGAGATGCCAGAGTAGTATGTTTAGTAGGGTGTGTACTGGGTGACCTTTCAATAGTCACTCATGTGTGTTTGTTTGATGTTTTCTTCATGTGAAGGACAAGAGTAGGAGTTGCTAGTGCAAGTGGAGATGAAGTCAGTCGACCACACATCATGGATTCCGGGTAAGTAGTTAGTTTAATTTGATTCAGTTAATAGTACTTTTATTGATGATATATAATGTTGGATTTAGTTATAGAATTGATGCAAGTGATTATTGTAAATAAATTAATTTTTTTAAAAATAATAACTAGATTTTAGGTAGCAGATCGGGATCAGGTCGTTATAGAAAGCTCCTAGACCAGATGGATTCACTCTTTGCTTCTTTAATGTTGCGTGGGAAATTATAAAGGTAGATCTCTTAGCTACCGTTAATAATTTCATTCAAACTAGTAAGCCCCTGAAGTATGATTGTACATGGCAATGGATCAATCATACGAACTGGTAAGCTCCTGTAGACCATATGATTGTACAAGGCAATGGGTCAATCATACGATCCTAAAAGTTAATGCAGGGAAAGTAGTATTATCAAGTTGTGGTTGGTATAAATCTAAATTAGTTGATGCAGGGAAAGTGGTATTATCAAGTTGATGGCTGGTAGAATGGTAGAGAACATGCTCAAATCCAATATTCATACAACAAGCATACTTTGCTTTTTTTATTGTACAAGGCAATGGGTCAATCATATGTTCCTAAAACTAATCCCTAAGGGTGCAACACCAGATTCCTTTTTTGATTTCAGACCCATTGCCTTATACAATGTGCTCTATAGGATTATCTCTAGGTTGCTTGCTGCTCGGCTGAAGCCTTTACTTCCTTGACTTGTTGGCTCATCTCAATGTGCATTTGTCCCTAGTTGAGCAATTACGGATGCCTTCCTTTCAATTCATGAGATCGTGAGTTGGTTTCATGTTTCTCAAGGTTAACCTAAGTTATTATGTAAGGTGGATCTTGCTAAGGCTTATGATTCTATTAATTGGTTCTTTCTAGGGGGTTTTTACGCCAGTTGAGGTTTGATGCTAAGTGTGTCTCCTCATGGGTTCTATGCTAAAGGCCTCTCTTTCTATCAACGTTAGTGGTTGGATGTCCGCCCCTTTTATGCAACTAATGACGTTTAGTAGGGGGATCCTATTGCCCCTTTCCTCTTTTTCATGGCCATGGAGGTGGGTGAACTTATTATGCCGCTCAAACAGGGATAGAAAAGAGTGTCCCGTATACTTTTGGCTGATGATCTATTGTTATTTGGGGTGGCTTCTCTTAGCAATGCTCGTGGTATTAAGTTTGTCCTTACTCACTGCTCTCTGGTATTAAGGCTTTGCGTTAATGCTTAGAAGAGTATGGTGGTTTTTAGGGGTTCTAGGGTGAATTCTGGGGCCATTACTCAAGCTCTTGGTATTCTTGAATGTCATTTTCTTCTTATGTATTTTGGCCTTTCGCTCATTTCCATGCGCCTGTCTAAGGTTGCGTTTGGAAACACTTTTCCTTACAGAGTTTATTGAGAAAAGCTGACTTTTTGTTAAACTATACTTTTTGTAGCTTTTATAGAAGTAAAGAAAAGCTTGTTTGATTTGTATATTCAATAAATACTTATGAGTTAAACAAAAGACTATATTCTCCTTGCCATTGCCGCCAACTGCTGCCTACTCGTCATCATTCTCGCCATCGACCACCACCACCATCGTTGCTCACCGCATCTGCCACAGCCGTCGTCATCGCCAACCACTACCACTGTCGTTGTCACATCACCGACCACCACTGCCGCCATCACAAGTCATCGGCCACAATCACCACCGTCATCACTAGTCGTCGTCAGCCACCACCACCATTACCATCACTAGCCACCACCACCACTGCCATGGGTCGTCAGTCACCACCACAGCCACCGTCGTCGACCACTACCAATCGCAACCGTTACCGGCCACCACCACTGCTGCCGTCGTCGACTACCACCACTGTTGCTGTCTCCGACTACCACCATCGTCATCATCGCCGACACCACCACCATCGCCGTCGTCGGACACCACAACCACTGTCATCGTCGACCATCGCCATCAGTTAGCACAACCACCACCGCCGTTGTCGCTGACTACCACCACCACCACCATCGTCGTCATGCCTTAGTTCATGCTATAATTAAAATTAATTTCTAAGGATATTATTGGAAAGCTATGACTAATATTCATAGATTTTCAAAAAACTAATACTCATTAGCTTTTTTAAATGCTACCACAATAACTTAAAATAAACTAAAGCTACAGGCAGCTTTTTTGGAAAAGCTCGATAAGTTAGCTCATTTGGAAATACTTATTAGACAATAAGCGCTTAACGCAATAAACTGGTGTAAAAAAGCGTTTCCAAACGCTACCTAAGGATCATTGTGTGCCCCTTCTATCTAAGCTTCAGGCCAAGCTAACTAGTTGGAAGCAAATGTTCTAAACAATGGCTAGCCGCTGTGCACTTATTCAATCGTCTCTATACACTTCTATTCTTTATTGGATGGCTACATTTTATTTGTTGTAGATATCCCCTAGCACTCCTTTATTTTTATTAAGTACATTACATCATAGCATGCTCCATTCATCTTTAGAAGTATTTTGCTCTGTCCAAATTTTTTTTAGAGGTCTATTTGCTAATCTAGGTCATTGAATTCCTAAATTGGGCGTTTAACGTTGAATTCCTAAAATTGGGCGTTCAACATTGAACTCCTAAAATCTGATGTTCTACACCTCTAGGTCATTTCCCTCCTATTCTTGTCAAACCTTCCTTTTTTGGAGTTAACGTAAATCATCATTATTATCGACGTGTCTCCTTGCCTTATTCAGAGGTCTTTATTACCTCATTAAATAACTTGTTTGACTCCTATTTGTCCTAGCATTTAAATTCAGTAAGTTTTTAGCCTGAAGGTGTTGAAAGGTTGATTTTGGGTATTCAACATAGATTGCTCAGTTCAGGGAGTTCTACACTTAATAACTCAACAACGCCACATCAACCACTTTCCTCCTTTGAAAAACTTTGAATTCAAAAAATTCCATTTTTTGGAAAATTTCTCTAATCATGTGTGACACCAATTAACCCATTAATTGATGGAATATTCCCTAATTAGACAGTTGTGACTCCTAGGTGTGTTGAACACCTCATTTTGGATGTTTAACATTGAACATCCATATTTGAGCATTCAACACTTTTGAAATGTAAACTTTTAATTGTAGTTGTATAATCTTGCCAATTTTGGGTCTTTTTGCATTATGTGATCATCCCGTGCCTTTATAAATAAAGAGACTCTCCCAGTCTTTAAAGACATTAGAAAATCATCAAGAAGAAAGGGAGAAATTATAAGGGTAGAATTGAAAATCATAGAAAGGAATTTTAATAGTGAGAGAGTAGAGAAGTTCTAAGCAAGAGCCCAAGTCTTCTAACAGCTTTGGCCACACTATGTCTTCATCTTGCATTTCATGCATTAAAAGGGGGTTTTCTTTTCTAATGTTTGTGTATATCGCATTACATTTTATCGCATGTTGTAGCTAGGTATATACATTTAGTTGCAACCAGAGGAATAAAACCCTTTGGATAAGTATTCTCCTCTTATTTCACATTTGTAATTTATTTTGTTGAATTGCTTACTACACCTTATTAATCTGCGTCATTTTGACTCATTTTTGCAATGGAAAGAAGAAGAAGAAGAAGCTCATCTGCACGAGAACCTTTAGGCAACGCTGGCACTAACATAAAGTAGCTGAACCTACCATTTTCACATCTCCCTGGGCGTCTCGAGGGCTAGCTAGCAGCTTATCGAGAGTGTCGATCACACTTACTTCAACCTACGTAGAGGGAAGGAATCAGACATAAAATGAGGGACAAGAGTGAAGACGACAAAACACATCAAAGTGCGAAGAACGTCATTTACTTCCCTTCGAAAAATCTTGTATCCACAAGCTGACGATCATGGTGGGATGACTAAACGTGTCCCTGTGCTTGCTGAGCAATCTCTCTTCCTTCTTCTTCTTTTTCCTTGCAATTTTATTTTCTTTATTTTTGCTGATTTCAAGGAGTGGTAAAATTTCTCATAGTGTTTTAAGGCACCACGATCTCCTAATTGTTTTGACTTTTATACGCTTAAAATTGCATACAATCACCCCTCCTTTAGTTTTTAATTCTCGGGAGTAGGGGTGATTGAGTAAAAAAGGTTAGTTTCTCCTAAAAATTCTTGTCAGTACGTTAAACGGCTATGTAACCATGCCGGCGAGGAGATTCCGCAAAAGAATTGCGAAATCGATCGGCAAAATCACGTCGAAAAAAGCAAAACAAAAGGAGTCGCCACCTAATCTATTATGGAAGACAAGGAAAACCATATACATGAAAAATCATG